>VXAA01005293.1:989232-1033583 GCA_013399115.1 Anseranas semipalmata
CCCCCCCCAATGTTTGTCTGATGAAGGAAAATTTCAGGGACTTGCCTGATACCATTAATTTAGGATATGATGTTATGCCTCCACTGGCCTTCATTTATTTTTGTGCTAAAAGCCATCACTGATTAGAGGAATTAAAAGATTTTACCCTTTTCAATTTTAGTCTGATGCAGTGGAATGAATCCAATGCCTTAATATAGTGAAACACAATACCTAGTGAAGGTAGGATGAAGGTTGTTCCAAAGAACTAGTATCTTGAAGCAAATGTCTGGGAGATTGAGATTTTTCTCTTTAATTACACAGCTAATTAATTGCATCAGTAGGCACAAGAATTCCTCATTCTCTGCAGAATGTGAAGCAGCTCAGCAGAGAAGTTGGTCTCTGAAGCAAGTAGAATTCCTCAGGAGAACTTGGCTGAGAAATGATTACATAAAGCATTCTCAGGCTGGCTGGTTGTTTTTGTTCATTTAGTGAAGTCCCAAGTGACTCAGGATATTGTTACTGTCACCTGAAATTATAAATTCCATTATATTGACCATCGATTTGTTAAAAGAACTTTTCAGTATGCCTTTTGTTACTAAGCAGTTTTATTCAGTAAAAAAGGCGGTTTTACTTGCTGGGCAGGACTCCTCCAGACCTGCATACCCATACTTTTAGCCAGCCCTGTATTATCCCTGTTTATCCACACTATTTCCATACACTTTTGCACTGCAAATGTTTTGTGATTGTTTTGTTCATCACTACTATTGTTAGACGTAGAAGTGATACAATGGTGGCAGTTGATACTGTGGTTCATTTTGCCTCAGGCTATAAAAAGGAATACATGTATATAAATCAGTATATCTGTATATTACAGGTGTGAAAATTCAATTTCAAGGCCTAGACATGCAAAGAGTAGGATGCTATCTTCCCGATTCTTTTTTTTTTTTTTGCTAAAGTTTCACAACCAATGACCTGAGTTCATCCCACCTTCTATTAGATACTTAACTGAGGTAATTAAATTAGAAGCCTGGTTACTAAAAGCTTCTCTTGCAGAGTGTTATAGATATCTTGACAGAATGATTCATATCTTACACAAGCTGACTTATTTTTTGGAAATTAATATTTTTTGCACTAATGATAGAGGGAACCTAAGGTGAATAGGCTCCCAACTTTGGCAGTCCAGCTAAATACACAAATTAGATAGATGAAGTTAGGTCTAGCTAATTCATCTCTAGTCTTCCAAGGAGTCAAAGTGGAACCGTAAGTGCTTCATACTTGTTGCACTATGATACCTGTAGTAATTTAGACCTTTCTTTCTTTTTCATTTCAGGAAGTGTTTTAACACAGTTTAAACAAAAACATGCACAAGATATTGCCAATTTGGGGAACATTCACTAGAAAATTTCTGACTCTTTTAGTGATCAAAAACTTCCTTTCTATTTTTATTTCATTTTTATTTTATTTTTTATTTCTTTCAAACCTGGATGAGAAAAAGCACAGTGCTTTAGTAGTGGAAGTTCTATCATTACCTCAAGCATACAGCCAGTCAATCAAATGTTTCTGAGCTGTCAAGGTGACAAAGTGAAAGAAGAAGAAAGTTAACAAAGGGACAATATCAGGGGACTGAGTGCTTTGCCAGTTGGAACTGAGAGAAATATTTAAATACTTCAAAAACAGGAAAAGAGGGACAGATCCTTGATGAGACAGTTATATATAAAGGAGAAGACAAAAGGATAAAATCATAGGAAAGGGAACTTCTCTTAAAAAAAAATGTTCTACAGTACACTTGGCCGACTATCTCTTGTTAATGGCAGTGCTGTAACTGCTGAGCTCTAACATCATAGCATTTTTTGTTCAATTTTCAGAGAAAAAGCAGTTGACCACGAGAAATGTCAAGGAGATTCAAGGCCACTTTTAAGTTTTGAAATTATGTTGTGACCTTTGGATGCAAGATCCCATATGTGAGCAAAGTAACTAATGTTATTTTAGATAGCAGCCAAAATACACAGATGTGTTCAAGTTTTTCCACCAATTCAGTCATAACTTGAACTACATTTGCAGTTGATTTGTGAGGGGAGGTACGGCCATATTAGTTCAGATTGCATGGTTGCTCAAAGAGGTGGGGAAAATATATAGGATTTTGGCAAGGACCTCCTGTTATTTTAGTTTAATATATCATTTTTGAAAATTAATTTGTTTTTGGAGCATTGCAAGAAGTTCCAAAGCACTTTTTGCTTATGCTTGCCTGTAATGCTCTGTAGGACAGAAGTTTTCATGCAAAACTATAACTTTTAGCACCAAACTCACAAAGTAGTCATTGTGAAGCACATTTTAAAAGGTAATTTCATAACTTTGAAGTTTTTCAAAAGCGGATTTTGTATAAAGCTCCTGAAAAAGATGAAAAAATAACAAAGAAAAACACTTGAAGGACGAGCTGAAAATACATTCTTCTATTCCTTACTCTGTTAATCTAAAGGACAGGGGAAAAATCAAAACCAAAAGAAACACAAATTAATCATAGAATAGAATCATAGAATCATTTAAGTCGGACAAGACCTTCAAGATCATTAAGCTGAACAATCAACCTAACACTACCAAGTCAACCACTAAACCATGTCCCTTAGTGCCATGTCCATACCTGTCTTAAATACCTTCAGGGATGGTGACTCCACCTGGGCAGCACGTTCCAATATGTAATCACCCTTTCCATCAAGAAATCCTTCCTGATATCCAATTTGAACCTCCCCTGGTGCATCCTGAGCATGTTTCCTTGTGTCCTATCACTTGTCAACAGAGAAAAGATACTGACACCCTCCTTGGTGTAACCTGCTTTCAGGTAGTAGTACAGAGCTATGAGGCTTCCCCTCAGCTTCCTCTTCACCAGGTGAAACAACCCCAGTGCCCCAGTCACTCCTTAAAAGCCTTGTTTTCTAGTCCCTTTATCAACTTTGTTGCTCTTCTCTGCACATGTTCAACCAACTCAAATATCCTTCTTGTAGTGAGGAGCCCAAAACTGAACACAATGTTTGAGGTGCAGTCTCACCAGTGTCAAGTACAGAGGGACACTTCTTGTGTCCCTCATACAGGGGGAAGGAGTACACTTTCCTAGTACCGCTGGCCACACAGTTTCTGATGCAGGCCAGGATAGGTGGCCTTCTTGGCCACCTGGGCGCACTGCTGGCTTGTGTTTAGCTGGCTTTCAAGCAGCACCCCCAGGTCCTTTTCTGCTTGGCAACTTTACAGCCACTCTTCCGAAGCCCATACCACTGCATGGGGTTACAACTCACATGCACCACCTGGCATTTAGCCTTTTAAATGCCATACAATTGGATATGGCCCCTCGATCTAGCCTATCCAGATCCCTCTGCAGAGCCTTCCTACCCTCAAACAGATCAGCCGTGCTGCCCAACCTGGTGTCATTTGAAAACACGAGGGTGCACTTGATCCTCTCATCAAGATCATGACAAAAACATTAAACAAAACTGGCCTCAATACTGAGCCCTGGGGAACACCACTTGTGACCAGCCACCAACTGGCTTTAACTCTATTCACAGTGACCCTTTGGGCCTGTCCAACCAGCCAGTTTTTTACCCAGCAAANCGTGCTGCCCAACCTGGTGTCATTTGAAAACACGAGGGTGCACTTGATCCTCTCATCAAGATCATGACAAAAACATTAAACAAAACTGGCCTCAATACTGAGCCCTGGGGAACACCACTTGTGACCAGCCACCAACTGGCTTTAACTCTATTCACAGTGACCCTTTGGGCCTGTCCAACCAGCCAGTTTTTTACCCAGCAAACAGTACATCCATCGAAGCGATGAGCAGCCAGTTTCTTTGGGAGAATGCTGTGGGAAGCAGTATCAAATGTTTTGCTAAAGTCCAAGTAAACACCATCACAGCCTTTCCCTTGTCCTAAGCAGGCCATCTTGTTGTAGAAGTAGTTCAGGTTAGATTTATCATAGAGGGAGATCAGGTTAGTTAAGATTCAATTTACAGCTTTTGTTTTACTACCTAAAAGCTAACACTATTTTTTCATCTGTGCAGCAATACTTCCTTTGTAAATACATGTATGGGACTATTTTGGCTCTGTACTGAATTGGCGAGATTTTATAATATAGCTGTACTATTTTATAATGTCTCTTATAAAGTTAGCTCACAAACTTGCCATGTAAATCAAAGAACTCCCTTCTGTAAAGAGATTACTTTTATCCCAGGTTTTACATCCCCTGGTCTCTTGGTATGTAGGATGGTGTGGGCTATGCAGTGCATACTTTTGTTTCGATATCTTTTACCCAATATTCTAGAAATAGATTTGAACAGAATTAAAACATTTTAACTAGAAAAGTTTCTGACACAATAATCTATAACGATCTTCCTATGTTTGCATTGGCCCTAGCAGCAGTATGTGCCATAAATAAATAAGAGTTAACTCTAGGGGTACAAACTAATTATATGTCAGATTTAGTAAGCACCTGTGATTATATAAGAATTTAAAATGTTATTTATTTCTTTTCTCCCTATCCAAAATCTGTTTTATGCTACGGGGAAAAACAAGAACACACTTAAAGGCCAAGAAAACCTCCCAAAAGGAGGTTTATCATATATATGTGATACAATAAAATTTGTTTATTTATTGGACTCTCCCCCATGCTTATTTCCTATAAGGTATCAGAAGTATTATATCCATTTAAAAATATTTGAAGGTTAATATTGTTTTAATTTCTTTAATGAGAACAGTTCCAGGATCAAAGTTTGTACAGGGAACATCATTTAAGAAATATATATATATATGTATGCCCAAGCATTCAGAACTCCTATTTGCTTGTAAAGATATAGAAGGCAAGACAATAAATAAATAAATAAATAAAAAATTAAGATCTCAGCTTTCTAAATTCACTGTTCATTGTTTATTCACAGTCAATAGCTCACCAGCCCCCAGAAGTGTACTTTCTTTTTTCCTCTATATTTTTACTAGCTTATGTTATCACAGAATCACAGAATCACAGAACGTTAGGGATTGGAAGGGACCTTGAAAGATCATCTAGTCCAATCCCCCTGCCGGAGCAGGAACACCTAGATCAGGTCACACAGGAACGCATCCAGGCGGGTTTTGAATGTCTCCAGAGAAGGAGACTCCACAACCTCTCTGGGTAGCCTGTTCCAGTGCAAAATGTTATCTTTCATTAAATAGATCAGGACATACTATTTAGTGTAGTCGGTAGTTTTTCAATGACTTTCTTCCCCTAGAAGAAGGGAAAGACTAAAATACCAGCTGAGAATTATAGTTCAGGGATGAGAATGCAAGTTTAAAGAAACATCATCACATTTTATAGGATTGATTTAAGAAAAAGAAAGATGTTAAACTTGTATGTGAAGTTGGATTTCATGTTTTGCTGTTTCCTCTAGGACATAACACACAACTCAAAACAAAAACATTTGTACTTCAGGATAGCATTAGCCAAATTTGAAACTATATGCAGTCATACACCATACCAATATACCGTCTATGCAGGAGAACCATTTACGTGAAAGCAAGCTAAAAGGTACAAGGGGGAAAGAAAAAATAAAATAATAATAATAAAAAAATCAAGCTTATGACTTCTGTGGTACAAACTTTTAGAGCAGCTGAGCTAAGGAGATTTCTCTCACTGCTGACTGTGTGTCCTGTTCATGAAGAATACTACAAATTTTTAAGCTACACCAGCTTATATAACTCCTTTTATGTCAACCAAACACACAAACTACTGTCTGAATCAGGCAAAGTTTGACCAAGTCAAAGAGGGTAGAAGTACTTGAGCAGTATTCATTTATAACTGTAGAATTCCTCAGACAGCAGTAAAAAGATTTAAAAAAACAAACAAACAAAAAACAACAACACCAGAGCACCATTTTTTCAAATTCTGCAGATTATAAATGAGTGAACTATGAAATCATCTTGCTAGTAGGTCTGTGGACTTCCTTGTGTACATATACAAATAATTAACAGCATACACATACCATTATGATTAAAAGACATGCATATGTGAAAGTTGTATTTAAATATGTAATGTATGGCCTAAAAGGTATGTCTTTTGCTGTCTTCAGTGGGGTGACAGAAGAAGGAAGGATGGGTGTTCCGGTGGAGAAAAGATGGTATAGATAGGCAGGGGTGAGCAGCAGATAAAAAGCAAAAAACTTTCCATGTTTGTGAATGAGGAGTACTCACAAAAATCTAAGAAGATGGGAAACAGTAATGCTCAGACAACAGACTACCAGAGACTTTCTCACAGTAGGCATTTTGTTTCCCCAAGCCAGTAAATGAAGTCCTTCATATATACTTCACAGAATAAAGTACCACATGATCCACAATGTTTGGCTGTAAGTGCAGAGAAGCTGCCCCAGGAATCCTTGCACCCATGCTCAGTATAGATAAAGGATATTAACAAGGCATTCTGCTTCCACTCAGTCCTACAGGATGCCCTTGACTATGTACACACATATTTAAGTC
Organism: Anseranas semipalmata; assembly: GCA_013399115.1. Classification (NCBI taxonomy): domain Eukaryota; kingdom Metazoa; phylum Chordata; class Aves; order Anseriformes; family Anseranatidae; genus Anseranas; species Anseranas semipalmata. The sequence goes on from VXAA01005293.1 coordinate 995,703, forward strand.
TACCTGTGCCCAAGATCTTTTTGGATATATACATCATACTTGTAGAAAAGGTGTGTGTGGAACTATGGTGTTTAGCCAGTAAGATACCAAGAAATGAGAAGCTAATGATAGCTCTTTATAACAGATACTTCTTTAAAAGAAGTTTAGGCATTGCAAAACTTAGTAAATATTAATACTGAAAAAAAAAAACAACCCAACAACCGTCATAGAAAATCCTATAGTCTTCTTTAGAAATATTGCATCAAATATTTAAATTAAATTTAGTGTGGATCAGACTGGTTATTCTAAGTTCAAGTCTCAATGTACTCTGAAAACTTGAGTTGCTATCATTGTATCTGTAATATAGAAGACTATAGATATCATGATTAACAACTTTAATTAGCTATAAGCAAAAAGACCATAAAAGAAATATAAATAACATGCTGTAATTAAGCAGCAAGTAATACTAGTCTTGAAAAAAATGCAACACATTTTTCTCAGTGGTTAGATGACTGAAAGTACAGACTTTTTTTTTTGTTTGTTTGTTTTCACATACTCATACAATGTTCCTGATTCATTTGTTAAGGTTATAGGTCAACAGCTTGGTATAATGTTAAAAACAAAGAATAAATAATAATAAAAAAGCTTGAAATAACTATGCAATGGAAAGAAGCTATGATGCTAGGTTTAAAACTCAGACAACTGACTCTGAAAAACATGTTTTATTTTTGTTTCTGATACAGATTTTCTATATGATATTGTTGACAGATCCTACCAAAAACCTTATCCCTGCTGCAAATCAACCAAGTGTCTCTAAAATATGGGTTAGTAACAGAAGTACAGGTAGCATAATAAGGGAGAGATTGATTATTTAACTGCACATATGCTATAGCTTGTAGTATTAGTGACCCTGCACTATTAGTTGACATTACTCATTACAAGCACTCAGTGGTCACAATAATATTTCTTACACTCCTTTTGGGGTACTCAGTATTCCAGATTAGGTTCCCTTGTAACATCAAGTTACATGTCACTGGAAATAACATTCACCGTTACTCAGGGAAAGCAAACAAACAAACAAACAAAAACCTGGAATACAGGTCTTCTTGCCCTGTTACTATCTCTTCTGTGCAAGTTTGAAAAATGTTACAGACACCATAAAAAAATGGGGTGAGCTCCTGCTAACAAAACAAAGCTGCCTTCTCTATGAAGTCATGCAAGTTTATAGGCAGCCAATTGCTGTGGAAATGATAGGGAAGAATAACAAATACTTAACAAATAACGTAGTGCTTGGGGAGAAACTCTTTATCAGAGAGTGTAGTGATAAGACCAAGGGTAACAGTTTTAACCTAAAAAAGAGTAGGTTTAGGCTAGGTATAAGGAAGAAATTCTTCACTCAGAGGGTGGTAAGGCTCTAAGAACAGGTTGCCCAGAGAAGTGGTGGATGCCCCATCCCTGGAGGTGTTCAAGGCCTGGTTGGATGGGGCTTTGGGCAACCTGGCCTAGCCCATGGCCAGGGAGATAGAACTAGGACTTTAAAGTCCCTTTCAACCCAAGCCATTCTCTGAATCTATGATTCTATGATATTAAAATATCTGAAAAAGGAAAACTACAGAAACCAACCAAACTGAGAGTAAGCCATTTTTGAGGATCTATTTGAATTCAGAACTCCTAATAAAACAAAGAGTAATTTATTCTATTATTTCCTGCTTTGTCCTTTACAATAGTTTCCAAATTCATATGGAATATGTGTATGGTATGGAAAGGGCAGGAACAGTCATCAGATTAAAGAATATATTTTACAAGTTCCTGGATTTTACCTGCAATTAGTGAAGGAGGTGAAATAGTATTATTTTTAATAACATTTATTTAATTATTACAGCTACTTGAAAGTGGTCCTCTTTCATTTTAGCTTACTTAGATTCTTCCAGGAAACAACATTAACCAGATGACTTGAATTTTTTTTGTACCACTTCTGTCCTTCCTGTGCAGACAGAGAGAACACTCTAAGAAAACATGTACCATTGTTTATCTCCATCTTCCATTGACACTTAAGGAATATTTTTTATCATATCTCCTACTATTATATTTCCTTCAGCTGTCTGTTCTATCATAATAGAGTAGAAGCTCTAAGTATCATCAAGGTTTACCAACCTTCTCATAACAGCACAAGGATGCAGGTTACATTATCTAGTTATTTTGAGTTGCTCAACTTGCTGAAAGTACCTCTTTCATGCATCCAGCATGGGATTCATCTGGTCTGATGTGGACATCTGCAATAGAGATATCTATGCCTGAGCCAGCAGTGTATATTCCCTTTATAGCCAATGGAAAGAAATAACGATTTCTAGAAAGCAGCTCACCTTCTCTTAATGCAGATGCCTAAAGTAAGTCAGATGGATCACACCTTAAAAATTGCTATATCTCTCTGATGTCTGTTAAGGATGTCTGGGGTGACTGGTTCAGATACAGATAGATGATAATCATTCCCCTCTTTCCAAACCTGCCAAAGCTTGTTTGCCTCATTCTTTTCAAGAAAAAAAAATCCTATGGATGTTATGACTGTAGTTTCAACATTATTTTTAGTAACTTTTATCTTAGTTTTACTTTCCACAATAAAGTTAATTACATTTAATTTGTTGACTGTCTGTTCAAGACTGGCCATTGTGTTAGCTCCAAAGTTGATACAGAGTAAGAAAGAGTTTCAATAGGCAATTTCATAGCCTAATTAAAGACCTAAATGGGTATAAATTAGATTATGAATTTATAGATGTTCTTTCCCTGGCCCTCTCCTGAGACTATTCCTTTCTGTAAGATAGCAGTTTCTAGCTATCCTTTCAAAGACTGGAATAATGTTTGCTCTTTGAAAATAAGAAAGAAATTACATCTTGATTACATCATCTTTTAAAAAATAGTCTAGCAGTCAGGTATGCAGGCAGTTACATTGGATGAGTTCTTTGAAAGCCTTCAGACTAAAAAGAAAATTGAATCTAGGTGGTGCTCGAAGTATAAGGTTACTGTGTAAAAGATGGGTATCACTTCCTCCAAGAAAAGAAGAGCAACAGACAGGCTTAACTGCTTAGTGTACATTAGCCTACTTTTCTTCCTGGCACATATCATTGAGGAGCCAACAAGGAAAGGTTCTCTCCTGGACCTGATACTTACCAACAAGAAGAAATGGTTGGGATGTGAAAGTCACAGACAGCCTTGGCTACAGTGACCATGAGATGGTGTTCAGTATCCTAAAAGGAGCGAGTACGGCAAAAAGCAGGACTACAATCCCTTGTTTCAGGAAAACAGACTTTTGGACTCTTTGGGGATTTGTTTGGAAGAATCCCATGGGATATAGTCCTAGAGAGAAGAGGGTTCCAGGAGAGCTGGTTGACATTCCAGGATCATTTCCTCCAAGCTCAAAAAAGATTCATATTGACAAGTAGGAAATGAAGCAAAGGCAGCATGCAGACTGCATGGATGAGCATTCTTAACTGAACTCAGACATAAAAAAAAGGAAGTATACCACAGGTGGACACAGGGGTACGTGACCCAACAGGAGTATAGAGTTAAAGGGACAGAGTTAGGAAAGCCAAGCCTGACCTGGTGTTGAATCTGGCAATGGATGTTAAAGCCAACAAGAAAGGATTCTACAAGTACATAAACAACAAAAGGAAGAGTAGGAAAAACATGTTCCCCCTGCTGAATGGGTCAGGGGATTTGTTGACAAAACTCATGGAAAAGGCCAAGATACTCACTTGCCTCTGTCTTTACTGGTAAGACCTGCATTCGGGAATCCCAGGCCCCTGAGATCAGAAGGAAAGCCTGGAGCAAGAAAGAGTTATCTTCAGTGGAGGAGGACCAGATTAGGGAGCACTTAAACTGGACATGCACTGGAAGTTGTGGAGTCTCCATCTTTGGAGATATTCAAAACCAGACTGGACATGGTACTGGCCAACCTGTTCCAGCTGACCATGCTTGAGCAGGGGAGTTGGACTAAGTGATCTCAAAAGGTGCCTTCCAGCCTAAATGATTCTGTAATTCTGGTTATGGGCACCAGCTTTTAGGTACGGTGCGTAGAACTTATGTTAGAACTGAGCTGTGGTGATGCAAGTTCAGAGTTCACACAAACCCATAGCTTCTAGGCACAAAATCTAACCTCAGTTTGCTGGACCTGACCTGTGCAGGTTTCTGCCATGGTCAATTGAAAGAGAATTTCCTTCAGAGAATATTCAGGGTGGACAATTCATTGTAAGCGTTCTGACACCCTTCTGGAAGGTGTCCCTCACTCTCATGGCCAAAGGGACAACCCCTAAGAAAACAAGTTCCTAGAGAAACTTGCAAACTCTTGGGGGTTATACAGCACCCAAAAAGGGGCTTTTGAATAGCTGCTTTAGTCTTCATTGTTAAATCTCACTAAGCCCCACTTAATGTCCTTTTTTTGGACCTAACCCAGAAAACTTTCTTCAAAGCTTGAATGGTGAATGAGAGAAAATCTTTGAGCACAGTTATCTCATTAAGCACCAAGCTGCCAGGGTTTAAGTTCAGAAATATTAGTCTGATGTTCTTTTATCTGCATAAATACATTTTTACAGGACATTTGGCCTTTTTCATTCCCCCAGTTTTCTAATAAAGATAGAACTTCACAGGAACAGAGAAGGGCAGAGCATCTGATTGAGAGAAGAGAGTAACACTGGGAGAGAAACTTTTTCTCTATAAATTGAATATCTCTGACTCAGACTGTTATATATATGATATCAAGAGGAGAATGATTGACATTGCAAAAAGAGAAAAAGACAGACACACCTCCAGAACACCATAGTATTCACTTGCTATTTTAAATTATATGAATATTATTGATTTGGTTAAGAAACACCCTTAGAAAAAGATATGCACTGAAAATGACCTGAAGTCATCAGTTACATTTTATATTGGAGTTGTTTTTTTTTTTTTTTTTCTCCTGTAAAAAATTACTGTTAGCCAAGCATTTCCTATTTGGTAGAAAAATAGAGAAAACTGCTTGGACCTATTATTTGTGTTTGAGCCTTTCCCAAACATATATTCAGTCAAACATGTATCCATCAACCCAATTCTTTTGTAATCATAATCAGCCCATTAGTCCTATGCTATGATGGGGCCTTTGTTTGGTAGACAGCTAGATAATTTCAGTGTACATGCTCATAACTCAAATCTTGCAGATTCTTGTTTTTACTTGCTTTAAAATTGTACCCTAGAAGACTTCAAATAAATTTAACTCCCCAATTTCTTTTTTTTCTTCTTCTTGTTCTTGTTCTTCTTTTTGGAGAGATTTGCTTGCCCAGTGATAGTGGTAGAGCTCAACAGGAAGTTTAAGAAGTTCAAAGTTGCGCTGAAATATTAGCTGTAAGGAAACAAAATGGAGTTGGGGAAAATGTAAGCATTTTTAACAACTTGTTTTTAACCCCTTCTACATATATACCTACACAGATGCTTGTTCTCTCCTCCCTACTTCCCCCATGATGGGGGAGAAAGTAGGAAGAACAGAAGCAAGAAAGCTCATGGCTTGAGATGAAGACAGGAAGAACATTCAACTATTACTGTCATGGGGAAAACATACTCAGCTTAGTGATTTTGACTTAATCTATTGTCATTTAACATAGAGATTTAGTTACTGATTCATGAATTGTGAAAAAACAGACAAACATTTAAACACTTGTTTCCACCCCCTTTCCCAAACTAAACTTCACTCCAGACACATCTCCTTCCCCCTTTCCGTATCTCCACTCCCTTTGTTACTATGGCAGCCTACAATCAGTCACTTCAATGAGCTGATGGGTGGCTCAGGAGGTTGGGGTCAAAGCATGGTGGTTTCTTTTTGTCGCTTGTCATTTCTCACCCTTCTTGTTCTTCAACCGCTCCTTCCTTCTTACTCATTTCCTCTGCTCTGGCATGAGTCCTCCATAGGCTGCAGTCCCTTTGGGGTGTACCTCCAGCATGGGCTTATCCACATATAATAAAGATATTATATACATAATAATAAGGATATTATATATTAATATAACACTCTGCAGGTGTTATCAGCTCCACTGTGGGTTATCTCCTACTGCTCTGTCTATGTTTTTGCTTTTCCTTAGTGTTTTTTCTCCTTTTTTAAATATGTTTTCATAGAGGAGCCACCAGCTTCACAGATTGGCTCAGCTGTGTCCTTTGATGGGTCCATTGAAGCCAGCTGTGTCTGGCATGGGGCAAACCCTGGCCTCTTCTGACAGAGGCCTCCCCAGCAGCATCTTACTGCCAACCCAATATATTACTGTTATAAGTACCTCTTATGGTAAAACCTTCCTTTCACTATTACAAAAAAGCCCTTCTAACAGTCTTAAAAAAAGATGACAAGGTAAGCGCCCACTCAGTACCTGCTCATTGATTAACACCCTCAGATTTTAAAAGTCGTAAGGGGAAAGAATAGACAAGATGAATTAATTAGGACAGAGGAGAAGGAATAGGAAGGACATGAGATAACAGTAATGGTGAATCCACAAAAAATTCAAACTGCAGGTGAGCTGTTACATTTATTCAAAACCTAGCATATCAAGAATCTATTTACAAAGGAGCCATCTTGTGTTGTTTCAATGATGTTTCAGAGTAGTGTTAAAGTAACTCCAGAGCAAGGTACTTTAATCCATGGGCCATTGAAATTGGCAGCACCCAAGGTAATGAATGCCTGAAGAATTCTCTTGCCCAGTGTCCATTTCAGGGCCTATGAGTGAATGAAGATACAGGGGACAACAGGCACCACGCATTGCTGCCTTTCCTTTGGAATTCACAGTTTTCTCCTTTATGGCATCACATAAAGTCTTTTCCTCAACATGAAAAAATGTAAAGAATATCCCTTCACAGAATACTTATTGCCTGTCTCAGAAGTACAGCAGAAACATAGGGCGGGGTTGCTTCATTTTGGTTTCATAGGGACATAAATTTGCCTGCAGGATTTTCTTCCTTGCAAAACTTAAAGTTGTGACTTTCTATTATAAAATATGGCTGATTGCTTCTTCATTCAGATTTCACCAGGCATAATACTCCCTCACTAGCTAACTCTAATTTCAAATGCTAAGTGCTAAACTAAGCCCTGCTCAACAATCAGTAAATTGCAATGCAACTATCAAAGGATATGGTTCCTACACTTAGTTTCCCTGATGCCTCTCACTTGTGTAGAGGCTGTCATTATATGTAGTGGGGATCTAATTGAACCAGTGCATAGTGGCGGAAAATTACAGCCCTGATAGTGAAATAAGAGCTGATAAGATTTTGCAGCAGTACCAGCACTATTCAAATCTTATAATGTTAGAGGAAGGTAATTGCCAGGATTGATGGAGGATGCTCAAATGTATATTGAAGCCCCTTTAACTTAGCATGTTTGATATCTACTCTTAAAATGGAAGTTTTATATTTGGAGCCTCTCAAAACTGCTCGTGCATAACTCCTAGATAAAAATCTTTTCTGCGATGATATTGACAATCATCACAATAGTTCACTGAGCACTCAAAATGTTTAGGGATATTTGTCCAAATACAGGGATTCTTCCAAATTGTATAATTACTCCTTTAGTTTTTTGTTTGTTTGTTTGACTTGTGCATCCATCGCACTCCAGAAATACAGGAAAAGAAGAATTTTTTTCCTTTTAAGATGATATGAATTTTGAAATTTCCTCCTTTGTTTAGTGTCCTTAACTAAAAGAAAGAAAGAAATGCCTCTGAATGTTTCAAAGCCCTAAGTGTTATTTTGAATTAATCCTTAGACCTGTAGTCCAGCAGACATTTTCAAAATTTCAGTGTGGAAAATAAACGCAATTATGCACCTCTGCTCTTCATGTCAGATTTAGTAGCTGAGCCTATTCATAGACAGTAGTTTTGCACACAAATTAAAAATTGTTGTGCATTCCCCAATCTGATTTTTTTTTTAGAATATATTGAATAAGAAGAGGAAATAATAAGGATTGGGGTAGGTAGCATAAAAAAGTACAAGGTTAGATGTGAATGGAGACAACAAATGGTAGCCAATGGCATAGCTTTCGTGCAGGACCAAACAGTGAAATGGAGTCTAGAGAAAGAATTGAGTATCAGGAGCATTACAAAATTCTTTCTAAGTGAGAATGAAAAGTCTTGGGAATGCCAACATCCCTATCTATTCATTTAGGGGAGGCTTCGTGATACAAGTTTTAAGACCTATAAACACTCTTGAGCTTGACTACTATTCCTTTCAGGAGAAACTGGATGTATACAGATTCATAAATACTTGTGTATTATGGCCAGAGGGCTTATGAGGTAGGCAGCCACAATAAAATACTGAGTAAGTAAAGTACCAAACTTCCCTCTGCCTAGTGCCTAGTTAGATGTCGCTGAATGATGCTCCAGAGCATCAGCTCTCTGATAAGAGGACGACTAGAGATTCCCAGGAGGAAATGCTAAGAATTGGGTTTAATCTGAAAAGGTCTGGGGTGCCTACATCCACTCCAGATCCAGTGTTGAAAAATTCTCCTAAGAGCACCTGGAAAAAATGGAAGAGTTCCTTATATGAGGAAAATGCAGTCTTACCTTTTGCTTTATTACAGAGTAGCAAAAGTTCAGAAACTGTGAGACGCAGGTCCCACAGGTTATCTGCTTTTTAGGTATTCAAACCTCTACCTAATTTTTTGAGAAAATGCACTCTTTATCAGACTGCTATTCTTGCTGCTCTGATGAGGCTTTTAGCTTCTCCCTTATTTTAACTTATTGCTAGACAATGTTCAGGAACATCTCAGAATCATGAGGTCTAGCAGAGGCTTGCATTCTTTAGAAGGTGAATTCCACAGAATTAGTTGTGAACTCAAAAAAAAAAAAAAAAGACCCTGTATCATATCAGAAACTACACAACAAAACCAGCAATTCCACATAATGTTCATAAAAGCCTCTTAAAGATAACTGTCAGCACGGACTTGTGCAAAGCTGCTCATAAAGGAAATTCATGTATCATGGGAAGCACTTGAACTGTTTAGTTGTTTGCTCTTGAACCAAGCTGACAGAATGGCAAAAAAAGTACTTTGCTTTGTTCCCACAATATCTTGAGCTGTTACTGTCTCTCGTGCATTTGAAAAATCTAATAGAAATTATAGCTTCCCACTACAATTTCCTCTCACTATTTTGCCAATGCTGGACTAATCAGGTCACTCTGAGCAGAATAATGCAACAGGATGACTGATGCCATGCACCAGGTTGACATGGAGAGAGTTTTAAGAAGAGCTCCAACATTTACCTCAAATGAACCTATGGAAATGTTCCAGTGTTGTGTAACCATTTTAGACTGGCATAAAAGAAACTTGGAGTTATGAAAATACATATTCTGCCTATTAGGGTTTAAGCACAGTAATGATGTTCCACAGATACAATGGACAAGTGTTATGCTAAGCAGTTTCAGCTGCATGTTCATGAACTCTTTTGAAAGCCTTTCGTACATCTGCATAGTTCACAAAAGTAATACAATTAAGAAAAGCAACTGAAGCTTTAGAGGCTGTCTACTAAATTTTACTTTTCAAAATTAAGACACCATAAAAGTGCTTGAAATCTCAAAAAATTTAATGTTTTGCCAATTACTAAATCAAAGTGACAAATAGCTAAATAGAGCTATTTAAATCTCAACTGACAGGCTAAATTTCAGTCTCATGAAGTCTGAAACTGCAGAAATACTAATGTCGGTCAAAAGAAAATTAATAAAGAAAATGTCAGTGGAGTATGAGCTAGAGTGGTGCTGCCAGTGGCTACTCTCTTACAAAAATTTTTCAAGGTTTCTCCATTGTGTCCATTTCAGAATGAATACTACTGTAATTTTAATTAATTTAGTTTTACATTTAGTTTCTGTTTATTCACATTTTTAAGTAAGTCTATTCAGTACTAGAAACTCCCTTACAACTATACCTTAATCTCTATGTTTTAAGGAGGTTTCCAGGTCAGTTTTCTTCACCAGTCTCCAGTGCATAAAGTGCAAGCCAGTTCATTGTTTCTGTTCCATTTCCACACATGAAATGTCCATGTTCAGTGCTCTACCAATCTTAAGCAGTTTTGCACCTTTGATTGGATTTTCCATTTATTCAAAAATCAGTTGTCTTTCTGCTGTTATTGAGAAGTAGTTTTACCTTTCAGAGAGACAGAAGGGAAGAAAACTGTGATTTTAGGCTCGCAACAGACAACGGTTAAATGATTATGTCATCAGACATAAGATGTGTCTACCTTGTGAACATATTGGTTGTATGCAGTGATGGAATAAGTGACTAGTAGTTGTAATACTATTTAGTAGGTTTGCAGTCTACAAAATGTCTCCTCCCCATTACAGATGCAAATATTCCCGATATGGTCCAAAGCACACTCATTGCTGTGTAAACAATTTGTAGAGTGCTGTGGAATAATTTTGGATGAATTTTATCATATAAGCTTGTTATTTCCCATTTTTCCCTTCATTTTCTCCTCAGTATTTTTCTTTTTGTCAATTTGTCTTCTAGCTTGTTTCTAGACAGCTTTCATAGTGAAAGTAATGGAACTACACTGGTCTGGTTTCTAAAATTTCTCATCTATCATACCTGTTCCCGCAAATTTATCTGTTGAAGTAAACATATCTGTTACTGAGTCCATTTTCAGCTGCAGGAAAACTAATCTTAGACTTGAGTGAATGCACAAAACTTGGAGAGAAAACTATAGATTGTACAAAGAAAGAGACAAAGACAAGCACGAGAAAGTACACACAGTTGCAGTACCTTTCTAAAGTTACTTAATTTCTGAGACAGTTTATTTTTACAGAAAGATTATACTGCTCCCTCCCCATCTCTTTGCTGTGATGTCTTCGTGCCTGGTCTGCTATAGGCTCAGTGTAGCATGTGGTTCACACCACACGGCACAGCCTCAGGGCATGCTTGTGATCAGTCACACTGACCTGTTAGGACATGAGCGGGGGGAGAAGGGATTTAACTCTTCTCCTCTGATAAAGTTGCACCCCCGTTCATGGCAGTTTTCTAAGGTGAAGGCTTCAGGATTGGATGATGACACCATTGAAGAGCTGTCTTCAGATGAAGTTTGCTCATATTCAGTATAATGTATCTGCTCCCTACAGGCGCCAGACCAATGTATCTACCCAACAGGAATTTACTTCTAATTGCCTGTTTCTATAATACCATACCTACTCAGGAAGAAATATCACTTTTGGTAACTATTTAATAATTGTTCGTTTTGGTTCTAGTTATCCTTACTCTCTGAAGTGTTATCTCTACTTTTGTTATCCTGTCGTACCTTCAGAAAAACAAACAATGAGGCTTTGATGTATCCATATTTGGCTATATATCTATTTTAGTACCTTCCACATCAAAGTTCTTGTTGATTTCCTTCTCAGATTCTAGTACGGTGTAAATAAATTCATTGCAATATTTTAACTTGTCTTCTGTGTTCATTTATTCTTTCTTTAATGGACATATTTGAAATAACTTCCAAGTGTTCTGATTTTTCCTTTTCCCGCACATACCTCCCCACACATTTTTCCACACCTTCTTTGCTTGTTTTTACAGTCTCCCTTGTCATATTTCCTCCAGATCTGTTTGCATTATTCACACAGATTCTCTGCCTTAAATACCTTTTACATGCTTATTCAGGAATACTACGTTTTGGTACTCTGCATCCCTCTTCTTTTCTGACATGACTTTTGCTTGTAGCTTCAGATATAACACCACTTTTCAGTGTATCCTTCTTATCCATTATTATCCCTTATAGTACTAGCTTCCTTAACTTTCAATTTCTTTAAAAGTTCAATTTTCTAAAGAGAAATGTTTATCATTGGGGAATTTGTTAAGTAGTTCTTCGTGTTGAAAACTGAAAGGTATATATCAGGGATTAGAGGCGAGCATGTAACAGTTAGTTTATGGGATTATATGCTCATCTCTACAAAACCAAAGGAGCCCAGAGAAACAATGACAGGCAAGGGAACCCCAACAGCCTCAGCAGTGCAATCAGAGCCCCTGGCCAGCTTTTTCACGTGTGACCCCAGAGGAGACCAAGCCTATGGTCACCCACGACTCTGATACCTTGATCACCTGATGGGGATGATTAGTGCCTTTAGGGATGTCGTACTCCATCCGGGGGTTGGCTACTGGAGGGGCCATAGGTCTGAACCAAATGCTGGAGGGACCCATTGCATTTGTGTGTGTCTGTGCATGAGGCAGCTGCGAGACCAGGAGGTCCAGGGCCAGCTACTGAACAGACCAAGTGTGCAAGGATGGCTACTGGCATGCGTGTGTGTGTGTGTAGGTCAGAGTAGCAGCAACTGGAGCAGGGCTGCGGCCTTGGCGGCTCATTGTCCAGGGGCCAGCAATTGAGGAGATGGATCCAGGGGCAGCTACTGGTCAGCCTGAGTGCCTGAGGATGGCTGCTGCAGTGATTCATATCATATATATTCTTTTTCCACTAGCAGGCTTTCTTCCTGATTAGCTAGAAAGGCAAACAGGATGAGTTCATTGGTGTGTTTATGTTTGCATAAATACTGTATTTTCTGTCTGTGTTGATCTGTGTGGCCAGCAGTGTACATGTGTGTATGTCCTGTGTGCATGGATGTCTATTGGGAATCTGGACCTGGGAGCATGGAGCTGCAGCAGCTTCCCTCTGTTGGGCTCTTGTATTAGGCAGCTCCTAACAGTAATATCTGAGAACAGTTCATTCTGCATAGGATTTGCAAAAACTCTCAATGTGCTGTTGAATCAATTGGAATTTTATCATTGGCTTCCAGAGGAGTGGATTCCAGCCAGGAAAGATGTAAGAGCATAAACCTTTTGAGAATAAAGTAATTTTTCGAACTACACTTATTTATTTATTGAAAGCAGCTGTCTTTGAAAATCTACCACCTGTTCAAAATGTGCAGTCTTTCACATTTACACCATCTTACTATGCTGTTTTGGACTTTACTCTCCTCTCACACCTATTTTACAAGCTGTTTATCCCCTGTGTGCAATAGAGTAATTCTTGATTTATACCAGCATATCTGTTCCCAATCACTTTTCAGTTCCTAAACATTTTCTATTAACTAACTGACACAAAGTGTATACTAATTAAACAGGGCAGGTTAATAACAGGAGCTTTAGTTATCTACATTTTTTAACAATGTTAGTATTATTCTTACTGCATTTATGCACTATGAAGGCTACTAGTGTTCTTAGATGTTCCAAGCCATTTAAGATATTTTATTTTGCATGTTTTTATCAGCACTAAAGAATAGATTGGGAAATGTGATCACCTTGTGTATAGTTAAAAAATTATTTCTGTCCCTTCTCTAGAAAACCTGAGAATTCATTACTGAATTCTGGAATGTGCTGGTATTGTTCAACATATATTTAGAAATGAATTTAAATGTGGAAAATCAAGTTATTTATTCATCTAATGTTTTATAATGTTGCATATTGCAATGCTTATGTTGTCTTTACTGGCATTTTTAAGAGATACTTCCCTCTCTCTCTTCATGTACATACACATGTATACTTCTTGAAGATTATGGTAGTTCTAATGATTATTTTAGTTAATTATTTAATTACATAAAATTCCAATCTAATTGCAGATATCTCTGGAGGTTTCTATTTTCTATCAATATGGTAGAATCTCAGACTGTCAAGAAAAATAATTCCTAGCTGTAGAACCTCAGAAATTCATATGCATAACATCTGTTTTGTTTAAATGCTTTCAGAAATATTTTATTGAAAAAAAAAAAAATCATTTCAAAGTCTTTGTTTAATTTTAAAGATTACATGACTGGTTAGAAAATGTTTTGGTTGTGTCCAATTCCTTTGTAATTTATTTGCTTCTTACAATCTTAAGAATGTATTTTTGAGTTCTACATTTGCAAGTTAAGTAGCTAGTAAGTTTTGCATATTAGTAATAGCAAGGACAGTTAATATTTTCACGACTATAGTAACAAAACAATCTATGTTTGTGTGAAATTGATATTAATTGAGAAACTAATTATTCATTAATGTTCAGAATGTTCTTCTCAAACTTCAAAAGGAAAATATCTCCTCTCCAAAAACTTTTTGATTCCTCTTGAGACTTAAAATATAAAAATGATTCACTACAAAAGTCTTTCTCCTTGAGATTAAACAAAACAAAACAAAACAACTTGTGAGTGCAAATTTCTGACCGGAAGGAACAGAAATTCTCTTCCTTAATTGCAATAGCACCACTTATTCCAGCCCTCCCAAATGTTAGCTCTTCAGCCAACTCCACAGCAAAGATGAGAAGAAAAAGCTGAGAAGACCGAATCACATTATCAATAAGCAGATTCCTATATATGACATCCTTTGCTTCCTCACCTTTAATCTGTCTATCCTGCTCTCCAAAAGCAGTCTAACTGCAGTAGCACAGATCTCCATGGAGTGTAATTTAATCCTAGGAGGGCGCACTCAGGCACATTTGGCATGCTGCACAAGAGGAAGCAGTAGCAGGTGGACCCGTCAACTGCAACCAGGAACCAAGAGCTAATGTGAGAAGGTGCCTGCTGAGCAGGAAATCTCATAGGTAGACCTAGCAGATTCGTGTTTGGCTTCCTATTTAACACATGCTCAGGGAGCACAAGTGATTAGGAGTGCTGAAATCAAGATGTGCAAACAAAAGCAAGGCAGTTAATGTGGGGGTTGGTATGGGAAGGAGTGCACAGTGGCCCAGAGCTGCTGGTCAAGGCTGCTGAAGTCAGTGCAGGGTGGTGGTGAGGTGCATAGGATGTTGTCCCCTGCAGTCTATGACATGACAGAAGCATGAACCCAGACTGCACTCCCAGGGAAGTGCCAGGGAGTGACAGAGCATGCAGATTTTTATTACTGAGGGCTTACAGGTGCATACTGCTAAAGGAAGTACATCAGCCACTATACTATACTTACCTTTAAGTTTAGATTGTAGATGAAGAATTTGGAACGGGAAGGGCTCTCCTGAAGCATGAAGGCCAGCTCCAGCTGCTACAGCAGGCAACTTCATCATAATTCCTTTAACTTGCTCCAAGATAGATCTTAATCAGCTTATTAGTTTTGAATTTTTATCCCTCCAGATGTCACTCCTCTGATGGTTAGAAGTGTTAAAATTTACAACCTAATTTAATTTATAAGCAGTTCATATTCATCATGTTCCTGTGTCAACATCGTCCTTTACCCCCCTAAGCTCCTTTATAGGACTTGTTTTTTTCTTTTTTCTCCGTGAAGTTTATGCATGTGATGTAAATTGTGGGAAATTAATTTATCTCTTCAGTTATATTTCTTCTTACTCTTTGTTTTGCAGGCAAAAGAAAGCAATTCACTTCAGCTTCTACTTCAAAATAGGCATCTTCACATCTTCTTTGAGGCATTATTGTGTTGAATCTACTTCATTAAGAATAAATGTTTTACAAATATGGGTGACCAGTACTGTACATATCAACAATGCAAGGCTTTTAAATAACCTTATTTTTTTACTTGCATCTGCTGAAAATATCTTTCCTGGATTCAGTCTGTGATGTCTTTTGTCTTTTCTTCTTTACATTCTGAACTATCAGCATACCCAGATTTTTTCTCCATTAATTGCAAATGATCTTGTGCTTGTTCTTATTTGAACAGCATCCGACATTTTTTCAGGCCATTATCTCCACTTTTTCAAGAATACTTTGGATTCCAGCCTGTTCTCTAGCACTCTCACTACCTCACTATTGTTCTCCAACATGCCTGCCACTCTTTTTAATTTCTTGTTATCTGAAACTTAAATGTTGAAAAATATTACTGAAAAGTAGAGCATCGAACCAGATTGCCATGGAAACCTGCCATTCTTGTTGATAATCACTGTCTGAATGTAGCTTTCCTACCAGCTTTGCACTCAGTCTTTCTGAACACTAGACCCTGCTTCCTGAGTTTACGAAATGTCATGTGAAACAATGTCAAAAGCCTTACTAACGTCAAGAAATTTGACATCCGTTGTTCTTCCTGTATTCGCAATGCCTGTTACACTGTCATAAAAGCAAGTAAGGTTGGTCTGATGCTGTCTGTTTTTGACAGATCTGTGTAGGTCCTTAGTCATCTCCTTGTGTTCTTGTAGGGGTTTACCGAACTGATTGTTTATACCAGTACTTTTTCCAGGAATTGAAGTTCGGTTATAGGTTTATAATTCCCCAGATTCTTTTTTTCTTTCTTTCTTTCTTTCTTCTTTTTTTTTTTTTTCCTTTAGGCAATAGGCACTATATTTTTGCCTCTCGTGTAGCTGTTGAAAACTGCAAAGTCATTAAATATAGTTTCTGTTTCATCTCCACTGCCATTAATGAAATAAACCAGCACCCAGAACAGATACATTTCAGAATCTAATGCAAAACTACCTCCCTGACAGCAGTGGATGGTGAGAGAGGGAAGTTCAAAAAAAAAGGCCAAAGATTTATTCAAGGACAGAGGTTCCAGAAATGAGAAGAGTATAGCACACTGTTAATTATTTTCTCAAAATTACTATCCAGAAAATTTGCAGCAGAACATTGTTTCAAAATGGGTATCAGCATCTTGTATACACATGATGTAATCAATGCACCTCTAAAAATGCTAACTATAAATTAAAGTATTAATAGTGTCAGATCAAGATTAAAAAAAATCTTAAATGTTATTACCCAAATTTGAAATTTGAGAAGTACATCAGGAATAGCATATAAAAATATTCTTATGTTCAAAATAGAATTAGTAGAAAAAGGTACGTATTACACATTGTTAATCACAAACTATGAAATGGAAAATTACAATCGCAAATTAGAAATGGACAGGAAAGCTGACACAGCCAATGGTTGTGAAGACTTACATTATGCTTTACACAGGTGAGAGGCAATTGGCTATGTTTAGGTACAACACATATCAAGCCAGTTAACAACTGCTGTAATCACTAGGAAATAGACTGCTAGAGGACAGCACAAAGGGAAATTTAGGCTGCTAGAAAAATAGATAGCAGGATCCAGAGCTTTCTGAAACGTCCCTATGGATTCTTGTCTCAAAACACTCTTTGGCAAGTGTCTGGATTGGGATATATTTTTATTCAGAGAACTAACAAGTGGTTATAATGAAGACAGCTATAATCCACCTTTCAACTCAAGCCCTAGCACTGTTATATTTTATGCTAACTAGTCACTAGATAAAATCCATAAACAGAGTTGTGCAGGACCAGGATTCACTATCTCTTTGTGAGACTTCAAACTAGTTGTTTACCAACTCATACTATCTCTAGCTCAGTGAATTTTAAATTTATTTCGTTGTTCATGAAATTGCAAAGAAGAGATGACATTTAATCCTTTTATCATAGCCATAGGACAGGACTGGACTTTGAATTTTCTTTCTTGGGAGGAAAAGCTGCTTGCAATTTCTTGAGGGAATGAATTAGCAGCAGTGATCTATGAAATGCTGATATGATACAATTTTTATGGAAAGCACTGACTGTAATTGCTCAGAGAATGTGCAACAGGTCAGTCCCTTCAAGAAGCCCGGGGCATGAAGCCATAGTATGTGGATCTAACTGTGATCAGGTTTGTGTGTGTGAGATAAGTAGATGGTCTGTACAGAGAGGGATGATTCTGAGTCTTGATTTGGGGAGTTTAGAGCTGATGGCAGCTGAACAGTAGTTTTCTTGTTTGCAGTTTATCATTGAAATTACATTTTAGACCTTATATTGCGGATAACCTTTAGTGAAAAATCACTTACTTTTCACTTACCATCTCCTGTATATAAACAATTTAAGGTTGCCTGCAATCAACAGAGTTCACCAATCTTGGTGTAAGACTGCTGTTGCACTAATAAATTCATTCAGGCAGCTATGATACAATGATAATAATTCATCTTCCTTCAAGATAGGCAGTACTTGGACTGTAGTTTCCATATTGGTGCATCTACATTGATGTTTTAGTTTAGATCAGAACTGTTCTTTTGAAGCAAACCTGCACCTATGCCTCAGCTACCTCCTGAACTTCATGTCTGGGAGCTGTCCTGGAGCACACGAACATGATTACTTTTGGATGAGACAAGACCGGAGTTGGAGAACTTTATGGACTACAAATGCTAATGGATGCTCAGTCCAAGGATAGTTTGAAGGTACACTTCCCACACTCCAAAATACATATTGCAGACATCAGGTTTTCAGCACCAACTATTTCACTGTACAAATCCTCTTGAACTGGACCATTGTATCTGCTAATGTATGGATGGATTTAGATAAGCATATCTCCTCCAAAGAGATATTTCTTATTGTTAGGTTTTGAGATAAAAGCTCATCTGCACACCCACTAAGGAGCCCAGAGACACAATGGCAGGAAGGGAATCCCAAATAATATCCTGCCAGGCACATCACAGTGGCCTACATGCTATCAAACATCCATCTCTATAGACACAGAGGAGCACAGAGGTACGTATTGCAGGCAGAAACACAAATTAAGACTCCCAGGGGAACCAACACCTTGTCTGGGCCCTTCTTAGGGCAGTCCCAGGAGACCCTCAGACCCATTGCCCAGAAGTGAGGAGCCTGTCAAGATGAGTCATTGGGACCAGCTCTTCTTCACCTGGGAAGGGGCAACCCTGGTTACACGTACAGTCTGGGGGACAAGATGCTAGAGAGCAGCCCCGCAGAAAGGGATCTGGGGGTTTTGGTCGACAGCAAGCTGAATATGAGCCAGCAGTGTGCCTTGGTAGCCAGGAGGGCCAACAGTATCCTGGGGTGCATCAAGCACAGCATTGCTAGTCAAGCGAGGGAAGTGATTGTCCTGCTCTGCTCTGCACTAGTGCAGCCTCACCTCGAGTACTATGTGCGGTTTTGGGCACCACAATACAAAAAGGACGTGAAACTACTGGAGAAAGTTCAAAGGTGGGCAAGAAAGATGGTAAAGGGTCTAGAAGAGAAGACGTATGAGGAGCAGCTGAAGTCACTTGGATTGTTCAGCCTGGAGAAGAAGAGTCTGAGGGGAGACCTCATTGCGGTCTACAGCTACCTCACAAGGGGGAGTGGAGGGGCAGGCGCTGATCTTTGCTTTCTGGTGACAGTGACAGGACCCGAGGGAACGGCATGGAGCTATGACAGGGGAGGGTCAGGCTGGGTGTTAGGAAAAGGTTCTTCACCGAGAAGGTGGTTGGGCACTGGAACAGGCTCCCCAGGGGAGTGGTCACAGCACCGAGCCTGTCGGAGTTCAAGAAGCATTTGGACAATGATCTTAGACATATGGTCTGATTTTTGGGGTGGTTGTATGGGGACCCAGGAGTTGGACTCAATGATCCTTGTGGGTCCCTTCCAACTTGGATATTCTATGATTCAGATGACCTTTCGGACTGGGGTGGGTTGCTGTACAGGATTATATTATGTGTTGTAGGGGAAAAGTAGTTCAGGATTGCACAGAATTTATTACGAGATGTTTAGAGGAGGAACTAAAGGTGGGAGAAAGGAATGGTTTAGATGATTTGGGGAGGAATGAGTGGGGGGAAACTAGAAGGTTAAGGGGATAAAAACAGGCTAGTTGCACGTAACTAGTTTGCTGCTTCATACACTTGTCTGGCCATGCCCTGTGCCCGGTCACCCTAGTCCATCCTGTTTTCTTATTAACTTCCAAACTCTGTCCTGGGCGAGGGCTCTCTATTCCATGTGCACACGTGCCTGGAGTGTGAGTGCAGCAGCTGGGGTCAGACCACAGGGCAGAGGGCCCGTGCCTCCATGGTGCTGGTGACTGAAGCCACAGTGGGTGTGCAAGTGAGTGTGTGATCAACAGCAAAGACCAAGCCAGCCCAGCCCATGGCTGGGTGAGGTGGCCTGGGAGCAAGGGGGTGAGTGGGTCTCCAAGGGCCAGCTCTGGTGTGAGAACACCTGTGTACCTCAGGGGTGAGAGTGCAAGGGGTCGGCTGTGAGACCAGGGGCATCCTTGCCAGCTGTGCATCTGTGCAATGGTCTGTACCAGCAGCTGGAGTGGGGCTTCAGGGGCTCCTGTGTCCTGATACCAGCAACTGGGGAGACTGGCATTCAGGTGAGCTCAGCTGCTGGAGGGATCTACCTTGTACTTATGTATATCTATTTTCACCAGCAGATTTCCATCCTGTCCAGACAGAGAAGGGAGAAGGATGAGGCCGATGGTGCTCTTGTGGGTGCTCTCAGTGTCTCTGTGATCTGTGTAGCCAAACATGTATATATGCATATATGCAGTGTATACATGTGTGTTCTTCTACTGGGAATAAATCTTCAGCCTCACTACTGGTTGGACCTGGGGACATGGAGTGGTTGCACCCTTGCCTCTCAGGCTGTTGGATTCAACATCGTTTTCCTCTAACAGTTCTCAAAACTGAAATTCCTCCTGAAGCCTACATAAAACCAAACCAAACCAAACCAACCAAACAACAACAACAACAACGTTTGTTTAGGAAAACACTGTAATGAAATAATGTCGTGTATTGCTTGTTTGTTTAAATTGTTTTTCTTTTTAATAAGTAAGTTAATTGTGGTTACACTGCTTGTTTAACCATGTTATCCCCTAAGGCAAAGAAAAGAATCTAATGTAGCTAAAATAATGGAGTATCATTCCTAGATTTGCATTAACAGAGAACAGCTAAAATTTATTTTGTTCCCTATTTTTCCAGACCAGCAATTTTTGGAACTAAATATTACTTGGCACCCAACAAAATATATCATCTGTTTCTTTCAAGCCCATCTTAAAGACAGTCTGTGCCTTTGTAATGCAAGGAGGGAAAGAAACACTCCTCCATATAGTCTGTTTTTCAGCTGCATAAGTCAGTTTGACTTGTAGTGATTTTTTATTGAATGAGAAAACCAATAGCTTTTTTTTTCTTTTAACCGTGCTAATGAAAAAATACATTTCACTTAATTTTCCATGCTCATTTTTTTAATGTTGACAGAATTAATAGAATTCAAGTAAAAGTCAGATAATTTGCTAGTCCACTTCTATTATTTTTTAAATATATTGTTGTTGAACCAATGTGTATTATGTGGTCAAATAATTTTTTTTTCCAGTAGATGAAGGAAAATTCTTGATGATACATCACACTGCAACTGAAATATTATAAGTCACTTTGATCATTCACACTACTATTTTAATTTGTTCATGCTGTGATCACAATAGATTATATGACAAGAGCAGAGGCTGCATGGAGTCCTCTGAGCAAACTCAGATCTCAATGATGTCACAAACCATTTGGAAACCTGAGAGAAACAGTGCTGTAACAAGGGCTCAAGGAATAGCAGTATATTATTACAGTACAGTAGCTGTGAATTCAATGTGAATTCAAATGAAATTGGTGTTTGCTACCCTGAGACACCATCACAGATCTGAGTGAACAAGGGCTGATTATGTCTCAACAGTCTGGAGGAACTGAGAACTTACTTGAAGGAAGTTTGTAAAACCATCTCATGTATTTCCTGTCTCCTTCTGCAACATATTGGTAAAGGCTTCTGGCAGATTCGGAAAGATAATGGCCTCCAAGGGTTTCTAGATTCTTTTCTAATGTAATCCTTGAGGTAGGCTAGAAATGCCTACCTCAGTCAGTTCAAATCGCCCCTGAGAAATAAAGTTTTAAGTGTCAGCAATAGCCTACTTAAACAAGCCCTTCCTTTATAAAGCCCGTTTGATGGACTGACTACTATCTATAAAAGTGCTCTTAAGTAGCCTTTCACTTTTTATCAAAAGCATTTTTTTAAGAGAAATTATTGTGGTTTCCTAGATATTTTTTTTTTTTTTCTGGATGTGTGTCATCTGTTTAGAAGGTAGGCTACTCAGAACAAGCTGGTGGCAGGGACAAACAACCACAGCAATTACTGAAAGACCTTGTATTACAATAATTGAAATTGTACTAACTACCACAATTGGTTGAGTGAGGGAATAAAATCCAGAGGTCAACTCAATAATGTCATAAGTGTAATACTGGCTCTAGACTTCTGTCTACCTCATTGTCTCACTGAATGTTGAAGCCCTGATTTTGCCCGTTATAAATAGCGGCAAGTATTAAAAATTTTTCTTTTCTCTTTCTGCAAATAGTTTGTTTTTCAGTGTGGACATCAGACACTGTGATTTTTGTTCCTCACATAACAATATCATTTTGTGTAGTAGAAGGTGAGCCTGTTGAGGGCATCAAGTACCTGTGAAGTAAGAATCAGCACAAACACCTTCAGTAGCAAATCAGTGACTGGAAGAAAACAAATAAAGAGCAAAAAATGAAAAGCAGAGCAAAAGGATAAAAAGACCTGAAGTTTACGGCAAAAGAGGAAAAACAAGAAAACCAAGATTAGATAAAAGGATTCTTTCCCCACTATTTATTTATTTATTTTTAACACTTTTTAAACAAGGCATGATCCTATCCATACTTTAAAGGATGACTTTTGAGAAGTGAAGCTTCTGTGAGCTTCTTTGTCGTGCCCTGAGCTCAGTAGTTCATTAAGTTTAGACCACAGAGAATTGCAAGGGAAAAACTTTATGTTCTCTCTCTTTAGTGCAAGCACTGGGTGCATCTATGCAGTGGTTCAGCATTCTGGAGACATTCTTTTCATGTGCACAGGTTTTTGTTTGTTTGTTTGTTTGTTTTTTTATGTCTATACTGAAGTGTTACAGCATTAACTCAATAGCACCAGTGGTGCTCCAGGTGGTTTCCCTCTTGGTGGAATCAGAGAGGAGGTCACTCAGCAGGATGACAAGTGGATCTCAGGTCCTCCAGCAGTTTGCTATTGACTCATGCAGAAATGTCATTGCTAGTAAAGATGCAGTGCGCACATATGATCGTGAAACCATAACAGATTGTGTCAAGTCAGCCCACACTGAATTTCTTTTCAGTCTGTAAGGTAGACTCACTCACTGAGTGAGTCTCACTCTATTTTTTCTGTTTACTATCTCTGTATTATTATTAAATAGGAATTTTAGGTTCTGTGTTACTATGTCACATAAGAAAATTCTTTCAAAGAAGAGAGGACTCAGGCGACTTCCGTATATCATCAATAGCCTAGTGATAAGCCTTGGCTGTGGATGTCATAGGTCCAGATTTAGTTGTGGATCAAATGGTGCGGGGATCTGGTTATAGTTTTTCCATATTCCATACAGCGCCTAACCATTTAACTTCTGGGATTACCTTTGTCGGATTCCCTCAGAAACTGAGAAACTTTTGTTAAACAAATGTGACTGAGAACTAAATATTTCTCTATCAGGCATCTGACATTCTTATTTTCCTCAGTAGCTGAAAACTTAAAACCTAGGCTTAACCTGTAAAGATATTTATTAATTCTTCATAACTGACACAGATTTCAGTTATTTTTCATGTTACTGTTATCATATAAGCCAATTAGCACATTCTGATTTTTCAGGATAAATCCTACATAATTACCCTTCTTTGGTTCAAAAATCTGGTATTATTCCTATATACTGTATATGTGTACCTATTTATTTTTCACTCATCTGAACAGTTCGCGATCCCATTGTACCATGGTTTATTGTTCATAAACAAACCTAAAATTGCCTCATTTTTCAAGCCATTACTCAGCATAGTTTTTAAAACAGAAATACCATTTGATATCAATCTTCTGTATTTTGTTCAGCTCTCCTCTCCAAAACAAAACAAACAAAAAAAAACAAAAACAAAAACAAAAAAACAGCATCAAAACCCCCACCTTTGCTAATTCAGTTATGTCTTGGATTTTATGGAAAGAAAATTTGAATAGGCATGTTAGCAAAAAATCTGTGTTTCAAGGTTTTCCTTACATAATGAGAAAGCATTTTCTCAGTGAACAGCAACACCTTTCCATTGTCGAATTTCAATGGGCAGGTCCAGGTCTGTTACATGCAGTCCTACTAAACTCTTTTTTTTTTTTTTTTTTAATTGTTGTTCATGGCAATACAGATATAGTGTATTTTATCTGCAAATAAAACACTGTAAATCTGTGTCAAAACAATTTTCTTTTATTCATATGTATTTAAAGGAAGCAAACAAACCAGAAAAACAAACAAACAAACAAAAAAAACTGACTTTCTAATCTGCCAGAATTCTAAGACGAGACTTGATGCAGCTTTATGAGGAAGTTGTGTAGCTGCTTTTACTGTGTGTCCATGCCCAGGTGCTGGCAGCGGGGCTGCAGGCTCCTATGGGAGGAGAGGCCGGGGCTGCCCTGTGCTGGACACAGACGGTTCCAGCCGGATCCAACAGGCCTGCTGCAGGGCACGGCTGGGCCCAGCAGCCAAAATGGTGGTGCCTCAGTGAAGCGTAGTTTAAAAAGGGGATTAAAAAAAAGCCAGGGGGAGAGAGGAGGAGAGAACTAAAGGAATGAGAAACAGCAGAGGGAACACCATGGTTAGCAGAGGGGTAGTTGAACGAGCCTTGTGGTGGAGCAGATATACCCTGCTGCCTGAGGAAGACCTGCACCAGAGGAGATTTTCCTGAAGCACTGCAGTCCATGGAAGAACTCCTGCTGGTGAAGAGGCAAGCTGTGAGAAGAAGAAAATGGCAGAGAGAAACAGCTGTGCACTGACATAGAGTGTGCTCCCCCTTTTCCTCACTGAAGGCACCGAGTTAACCTGCAGTGATGAAAGGAGGAGTATGGAGTGATGGAGCGGAGTTGAACCTGGGCAGGTGGGGGGAGGAAGGGGCTTGTTTGAAGGTGTGCCAACTACCTGAATCAGTAATTTAATATTTACTTTAACTGAGAATAAATTAAGTTAATTTTCCTAAGTTGAGTCTGTTTTGCCCGCAACAGTAATTGGTAATTGATCTCCCTGTCTTTATCCTGACCCACAAGTTTTCTCATTCCTGTTCTTCCAGTTTTCTCCCCCAGTCCCACTGGGGGAAAAAGGTGACCAAGCAGCAGAGTGGGAGTTTGGCTGGTAGCCCAGGCTAACCCACCACACTGGTGCATCAAGCTATATGCCTGAACAAGAAAGTACAAGGTCAACAGCTGCAGGGTAGTTGGTTTATGTAAGAGGGAAAGTGAGAGCTCTAGGCTGGAGAATTTGCGTGCCTTTGTGGCCCTTCCACCACCTAAAGCCCCAGATGCCCCTATCAGAACACTGAAGATTTTTTCCCCACCTTAGCTGCCTTCAGCATCAGAAGGTGGGTACTATGGCTAGGGAGGTGTTGGAAGGGAGAGGAGTGACGCTGCACAAAAATAATTTCCATGTTCAGATTTTGGGACTAGACAGCTTTGAAAGCCCATGCACTATCTTTATTAAAAAACTAATTTGCCAAACCCTCCAAACATAATGGACCTGTCACTTTATGTCAAAATGTCATGCTGTAAGAGAAAATATGTCCCAAAAGTTTAGGTTTATCCTTCAAGAAAATTCAGTAAAAGAAAATTTCATATTCATTATTTTCAGAATCTTGGAGATATACATTTTCCATTTCTCAGGCTCAATATAAATAGCTTTTTACTGTTGTTGTCCTACCAAAATATTTCACGTTTACATTTAAACCTACATTTTTTTCTCAAAGAGACACCTTGGCTTAGGTCAATGATTCTTGCAGTATTGAGATCATTACAAATGTCATAACACAGAGTACAAATCATTGTGATTTCAATGGCTATTTTATATTTCATTTAAAACAGTCGTAGGTAAGTGCAAGTTCCTCAGGCATTCTGTATGGTCCTTTTGAGTATTTCAGTATGTAAATTTTCAACAGCTTCCTCAAAACAGCTCACTAGAGGCTCAATGAAGTAAAGGCAAATAAATGTCTTTGACAGTGATGGAATTTAGACCTGCAAAGAGATACAGTAATTTACTAGGTTTGTTGTACATTGCTGTGAAGCTTTCACCTAACTTAAAATTGACTTTAAAAACATTTGAAAGACAATTTTTTTGGGAAGCTGTGTTAAATCAAAAAAAGGTAGATGCTGTATGCAAGATCAAGTTCAGCAGTAACTTAAGTAATGGCGTTTATATATGTACTCTAATGAAATAACTAGATATGACTGTTGCTGGTTTTGTTAAGTAAGCATAATTCACCTAAATTTGGTATTCTGTGAGTAGTAAATACTGTTTTATTATAGGGTAACTTCCACTGAATATCATAGAGACTGCACTTGTTTGTAATAGCTACCTGTTTAAGAATACAGAGACATATGTTAATTTTTTTGCATTTTCCTTTTTCCTTTTTTGCTCCTTGCCATGTGAAATCCATACAAAAATGTGGTGGTTTAGTCCTGGCAGGCAGCTAAGTACCACACAGCCACTTGTGCACTCTCCCCAGCTGGGATGGGGGAGAGAATTGGAAAGGTAATAGTGCAAGAACTGATGGGTTCATGATAAAGACAGTTCACTAGATAAAGCAAAAGCTGCACACGCAAGCAAAGCAAAACAAGGAATTCATTCGCTACTTCCCATTGGCAGGCAGGTGTTCAGCCACTTCCAGGAAAGCAGGGCTTATCATGTATAATGGTTTCTTGGGAAGACAAACACCATCATTCCAACCATCCCCCCTTCCTCGTTCTTTACCCCAGCTTTTATTGCTGAGCATGATGCCATATGGTATGGGATATCTCTTTGGTCAGGTTGCGTTAGTTGTCCTGGTTCTGTCCCCTCCCAGCTTGTTGTGCACCCGCAGCTCCCTCACTGGCAGGGCAGCATAAGAAGCAAAAAAAGTCCTTGGCTCTGTGTAAGCACTGCTCTGCAAGAACCAAAAGCATCGGTGTGCTATCACCACTATTTTCACCCAAAATCCAAAACACAGCATTGTGTGAGCCTCTACAAAGAAAATTAACTCTGTCTCAGCCAAAACCTTGACAAGAAATCAGGTATACATAATAAAAACTAATTTAACTGAAAAATACAGACATAGATATCAAAGAAATGTTGGTTAGAATGATGATTCAGCCTCCATGTTGAAGCAGATCTATCATCATAGAATCATAGAATCATAGAATATCTCAAGTCGGAAGGGACCCATAAGGATCATCAAGTCCAACTCCTAGCACTACACAGGTCTGCCCAAAAATTCAGACCATATGACTAAGAGCACAGTCCAAACGCTTCTTAAACTCCGATAGGTTTGGTGCTGTGACTACATCCCTGGGGAGCCTGTTCCACTGCGCGACAACCCTCTCAGTGAAGAACCTCTTCCTGATATCCAGCCTGAACCTCCCCTGTCACAGCTTGACTCCATTCCCTCGGGTCCTATTGCTGGCCACTAAAGAGAATAGGTCGACGCCTGCCCCTCCACTCCCCCTCGTGAGGAAGCTGTAGACCGCAATGAGTCTCCCCTCAGCCTCCTCTTTTCCAGGCTGAACATACCAAGTGACCTCAGCCACTCCTCGTATGTCTTCCCCTCTAGGCCCTTCAATTTTTGATTAGTTGTTTTTTGAAAACTGCCATGAATGGAGATTGCACAGCATCCATAGGACACTTATTCAGTTTCCATTACTCTCCTAGTCCTTTTTTTTTTCTATATGTGCAGTCTGAACCTCTCAGCTTTCCATTTCTAACCATTTCTCCTTGTTCATCATCTGGTACTACCAAGAAGAGTTTGTTTCCACTATCTCTGTAACTTCTCTTCAAATAATTGCACATTGCCATTATATCCCCCCTGCCAGGAGAAAAAGAGTCAGCTGCCTTAAGCTCTTCTAATAGCTCATGTGCTCTTGCCTCCTCACCATGTTGATATCTCTCCTTTGGACTATCTCCAGTTTTTCCATATTCTTCTTGAACTGGCAATCCAAAACTGGACAGAGATCTATTTGTACATCTATACATCTTTATCTCAGATGTGACCTTATGCATTGTAGGCTGCTGTGCTTGAAAGCTCATCTTCTGGCTTGATCACACTTCCAGCTTTCTATATCCCCTACATCTATCTGCCTGCCTTCTCCTCCTCTGTCTCCATTTCCTCAAAGCAGGACATCAGCTCAATTTTCTCTGGTGTTTGTATTCTCCTAATATACTTCTTGCAATCATCATGTTCCAGTCTCGAACACATACTTTCATGCCCATTCTTCTACCTCCCTAGTCCGATCCTCCCTGCACTATATTTGTCTTCCATCCTTCTGCTCAAAGAACAAGCTCAGGCAAGGGCTGCGGATTTTGATACCCCACAGCATCTTATTGTTTCTCTTAGGAATGAAATTCAGCATGTCAGCTGCTGCCTGCAGGTAGATGCACTTGTGCATACTGTTACCTATTTATGGATGATCACTGCTGAGCAGTTTTGGTATTCAGTTAGTGCAACCAGCTGGAAGGAAAAACAGAAGTGATGAGTAGATAGGACTCCCTGAAGTGTGGGGCCTTAAACAACTACATTGTCTGCTTCTGCTTCAGACCAACACAAGCAAAAGCAGTGCCAACAATAACATAGATTTTCCTCTAGAGTAAAAATATACATTCTATATTTAGAACAAAAATATACTGTTGTTTGATGACTCCCTTCAGAATCTTTTAAACTGGTTTTATTTAGTCTTTTATTTGACAAGTGTGGTGCCTTGTGCATAACAGTTTTACAGAGGAGACTGAGAAACGTCCTGGAAGTTAACTCCTGTAGGAGGAAGAGAAATATGATTATGTCATGATCCCAAGTAAAATAATGCAATGATATAAGGCTCTTGAAACCAGGATTGAGAAGGATGAACACTATAGAAAGTCGTCCTATGGGGTCTAGTGTGAAATTGGCTGGTCAAAGTGGATATTTTTTTCTTAGATAAAATTATGTATCATATTAATAGAAATAAGTATCTGTAGCTGTATATGATGTATATCAACATTGTAAGGTTAAATTTAATATTAAAGCCCTAAATTAGTAAACATTAAATGATCTTAAGACTGCCAAACTCACAGTCAACCTGAGTCTTATTAGACAGGTAGTATTTTATTAGTTATATACAGAGAGAATTCATAAGTCTATTTGTCTAATAATTTGTAAGAAAAAAAATAATCTGGAAGGGTCAATTTGGATCTTACTTCTCCCAGCCTGTTGCCTGTAACTGATTTTCATGATCTGGAAGAGACATCTTGCTATTCACTTTCATTTATCTTCTCCAGTATGGTAACATATACAGCCTGATCCAAAACCTGCTGAATCCAGTGAGAAGATATCCAGTTACAGTGATGACTTTGATCTAGCTTTTGTTTTGTTTTGTTTTGTTTTTGCTAACTTTAAAGTTATTACCAGCAAAATGGCTCCTTTTTTTTCTTTCATTCTGCCAGTATATCTCTGTAGGGAGTACTATTGAAAAACTGCTTCCAATGACCTAGCGAGGAAGAAGGAGGTTGGTTTTTTTTTTTTTTTTTTTTTTTTCAGGCAACATGCTGTTGCTTGCAATCCTGCAGATCTGTTACAGGGTAGTTGTTGTAAATAAGTGTCTGTATCCCAGTCTCAACGACACTAGAAATTGAGGAGAACATGCATAACCCAGTATGATAAATATTTTAGTTGTTTCAATGTCCAGTGAAGTATTATTTCATCAAAATATCAAGTCAGTTAAAAATAATCATCAGTTGGACGTATGAGCACAGCTTGAATATTAACTTCAGATCCTAACCTTCAGCTCTCTTCAATAGATAGGGAAATAAAACAAACAAACAAACAAAACACCTTTAATGATTTCCACCCCAAACTCTGCTTTCAGTGCTGGTAGGACAATTGTCTCCTTATATCATCAGGGTGCCAAGAAACTATCTAAGCAAGTCTGTCTTCCTGAAAATTGTGCATATTATTTACATTTATTTCAAAAGGTATAAATTATTTTGGAAAACAAAGGAGGAAAAAAATTAATCTACTTCAAAACTTTAGACAAAATTGCTACTCTGTACGAGTGAAGAAAATGGAAGGGGAATTACAGAACATTAAAGATTACATGTAGTCAGAAATAATAATAATAAAAACTTGTATTAAATTAACGTTAATATTACATAATCAAGCATGCTCAGATTACGCAAAACTAAATTACAAGTTCATGCAACCTTAATTCTATTTCCTTGGAAATATGAATTATAATGGTTTACATGATCAGACATAAGAAATGTATAGCAGAAGCATCCATGTGAGGATTTAATGGAAAGGGAGAAATGACTGTTTGTAAAGCTTGTGTGGAACTTGGCACAGTGTTTACATCTGACATACATGCAATTGATTAATTTTGTTAGATTTTAGCATGCTTATTTAATTAAAATTTATATTTCAATACCATTAAAAACAAATACAAAAATTATTACTCTTTTCAAAATTTTTGAAGGGTGTATTTTTTTTACTTTAGAGGCTGGGAAAAACTGTGAATTCCTTTCCCTTTTTCTCTACCTCCCTCCCAATTACCCTAAGCTAGTATATAGCTCTCCAGGGAGTCCCTCCTACTGTATAACAGTTCAGCTCATTCCCTGAGAAAGGGAAAGAATAGGATACTTGTCGTCCTAGAAGCTTTTTCCATTCACAGCTATGCTAGAGGTGCTTTACACAAACTTTTCATCCTCAATTTGAATATACTTACTAATTCTTCTACCCAGTCTTGCAAGACCCAGGTTAGTTTCTATTGGATTGTACTCGCTATTTCTTAGTAAAGTCACTGTTCAAAACAATATGTTATGAAGTACTTAGAATTATTATCAGTAAGTGGAAGAACCAAGAATAAGACTTGCCTTAAATAATAATCCCGGACAGTTCAGTTTCTACTTTTTGACAAACATTGACTTTAATATGTATACCTGATACTGAAAAAGTAATTAGCGTGCTGTTAGATCCTGTCTTTGAGAATTGAACTAAAAGTCTTTGGAGTAAATGAAAATGATATCATTAATTTCAGTGGAAAAAGAGCCAATTTTCTTAGAGCAGAGGAAAAAGCCTAACAATGGTCATAAAAATTTAAAGAAGTATTGCCTGGTTGTTATGCTTTGTCTTGTAAGCAGAGAGAAATAATTCCACTGATGTCAGCTTGGCACTTTGTAGTGGCTTTTTGTTCACTTCTGGGAAGGAAGAAGAAGGAAATATGTTTTAATGAGTGTCTTATATTGTTAAACTGGAGATAGTCACCTGTACGTGGAATTTGTATTATTTTGGTAATGGTCATCATTTAAGTTCTGTTACTCACCACCTTTTTGCATTTTGCTTCTATAAGTATTTTTGACATGTGTCGAAGAGGAACATGTTCTGGATATTCTAAAAACAAATCAATGTTTCATTTCCATTAAAAGAGAGTTACATTAAGTTGAAAATAGAGTTAACCACCTTAGCCCCTTCCTGCTGAGCATGTAGTTATGACACATTTAAAAAAGAAATAAGGATCCAATTGTCCAGACCATTTCTAAGGAATCCACACAGACAGTAGCTCTGTTACTCCAAGAAAAAGCAGCATGAGTTGGAATTAATTTCTGGATACAGCTGTAACCATAAATGTGGTCTGATGTTGTTTGAAGAAGTAGAAAGAAACATAATACTTAGAGGATATTTGGATAGTCAGTAAAGACAGAGGTATTTTACTCAAAGGATATTACTTTTGCAAAATACAAAATGAATTGTTTTTGAAAAACACCATAGAGCAAATTGATTATATATATTTATCATATAGAAATTATGACTATTATAATACTGAATTGAGCTAACTCAATACATACTTCATCAAATTGGCTTGTGAAAATTCAATCACAGAATCCCATGTATTTTTACTCTGGCTAGGGGTGGACATCTGTAGGAATGTAGACTTCATCTTGGTCTGCAGGACCACTGTCAAGTGCCCCTGCCCAAAGGGATGGAACTCGTCACATTAGCCATCTACATCTCAATAATGTCTTCTCTTATGCCAGCTTTCCCACAAAGTGGGGAGTAGATCTTCCTTACTTCCAGAGCTCCACCAAAATGGTGATTCTGAAGGTTCCTTTTTTTTTTGTTTTATGCTTTCAGGGACAAGACAAAAGTGAAATCGTGAAATCAGGATAGGACCATCATAGTCAAAGGATTTCTAAACAACCACAGGTAACTCAGATAAGCCCAGGAAGTACATAGTACATACATACATGTAGTACATACATACATTACTTTGAAAAAGTAATAAAAGCTTCTACTCAAAACTCAGTCTTAATAAGCCTACATTTCTTAGAGCTTTTTCAGTCCTTTCAAGATCTTAGGGCCTGTGCAGAGCCCTTCCTCCTGCTCCTGATCACTTTTCTCTTCAGAAGTATCAGTGTGCAGGCTTTCCATTTGTAAAGCTCTGGATTTCTTAGTCAACTAATTATTTTGAAATCCTTCAAATCCTTCAGCAGGTGTTCTGTTGCTTCCATATAATCTTCCCTGAGAAAGCTCAGTCTTCACTTTTCAGCTTAGTCATTGAGATAAGGGGCTGCCGTTTCAAAGGTAACCACTCTGTTATTAGCTCTCTGCTAATAACATCTTCCAACCCCAGTGAAAAATAACAAACACTCAAACAGCATAAGTCAAAATCCATTTATACCCCAAATGAAAACATTTTATACATAAAAAGCACTCAGCAATCAAAATGAAATGGTGAAATGTCTCAATATATTAGAAACTGCCATATGTTGTCTAAGTAGAAAATTTATTACAAGTTTTAAGTTATAACAGTTTTCCAGTACACCTCTAAATCAGGAAAATAGACACAGATTTCAGGACTTCTACCAGAGGTGTTCTAAGAAAACTAAGAGTTTACCTTAGTTTAGCACAGAGAAAAAAAAAAAAAGCTTTTAGGTTTTTGATACCTGGATGACATTACTGACTTCATATTTCACCTGTCATATATATGGCATTTCTAAAATTGTAAATAAATCATTTTAAGTAGTATAGTAATTTTGTAAACAAACACACAGTCGTGAACACTAGATGTCTTTTCAGAAGAAGCACGAGTTGATCTAGAAGAAGAATGATGACTTTTTTATAACTTCAAAGAGATTAATGGTTTAAAGCCACGGTATTCCCATGAGCTGCAGAATGAGTGACAGCTTGTTTCCTACAGGCTGTGTTTAGGTCTCCCTAATAAGTCCCTTGCTGCAATACTGGGCTAGCTTTGTCTTTAATTTTTTTAATATTCCAGTGTCAGCATGTATTATCAGTACCTCAACGTTATATATGTGCTGATTTTCTTCCTGAAACTATCCAGTTGGCCTAATTCATCTCCACTTTTCCTTGTGAGGTCTAATTTTGGTTTCTGGCCTCTACTCACCTCCACATTTCCACAAAAGAGGTCAGCATTTTGTGTCTCTATGAATTGTACCCCTTGGTTTGTTTAGAAATTGCCCAGTTAAATTATATGGGCAGACACATAGGCAGAGCAACCCAATATACTTAATTTTCTCAGGCATCAAGATTCCTCTACTTGTTCCTCCTTAAAATGCCATCTCTTATAATGGGGCTTTAACTTTCAGTTGATCAGGAACAAGAATCTAAAACAAACAAACAAAAAAAAAGGAACAACTTTCTGTTTGTGTAACAAGCTAACAAAAAAGTACTGCTTTTATACATCTTTGTAGGTCAGTGAATTTGCTTTTTTTTTTTTTTAGCAAACAACAACAACAAAAAACAACCAAACAACAACAACGACAACAACAACAACAACAACAACAACAACAACAACAACAAGCACAACAGACATTCCCTGCACTTTGGCACCATTCCAGATCAGTTGTATGGAGAGCAACCAGATGTTCCAGAATCAGCGGATTTTTAAATGATGGCCTGGCATTTCTGATTGCTATATTAGAAAGTACATGTGTTGGTTTTAAAATCTACGGCCATTTCTTCACTACTTTCAATTTACTTTCTTCTAAATGCAGTTTGAGTGTAAGAGGCCAAGAACTCAACTCAGCGTACTGCTGTCATGTAATCTGTACTCCCTGTTTTGCGCAATACTGATGAAAATTACTCCAATAAATGCTGCAGCACGTTTGACAAATGAAAACATTGCTAGAATTGATTGTTAAATCACTTTTCAAAGCAAACTTTGGAAATAACTTTGAAAAAGGGACAAATCATCCTCTACAACATTTAGTGGTGTGTTGCTCTAGTAAGTGAATTGCCAAGATCTACTATATATGAAATAAAAGCAGAATCTGAACTCAAATGATCATAAAGTGCAGTAAGGAAAACTGCAAAAGCCAGAATTTTAAAGCAAATAAATATTTGGAATCCAAAGCTTGCATATCCATTTTTCTAAACAAGCTGTTGACTTCCACCTGCTCTTTGGTTTATGTCTTCCCAATACAGGGCACCCTTGAAAGCTCAGCTGAATCTGTCATGTACAGATTAGCCTATTTTGTATTAAGAAGCCTACTTGAAGTCCTTTTAGGCCAGTCTGACTTATTCATGTTCATCTTTACCATAATGCTTTGAGGACAAAATGGCAGAAGGGCAGTTAATTTTATGTGACTTTTTCCTTTCTTCTTTCAGTGTTTGAAAGAAAGAATTCTTGGCCTCTTATTTAGATACTCTCTTGTCATTTCCCTGCATCTGTTTTCAGGAAATACTACACAGACTTGTAATCTCTGTAATCTTAAGAATAATGAGGATTTAAAGGATTGTTCTACATTTAAAGTCAAGATAACAATCTGATATTTTTTTCTTCTGGCAAAAAAAAAAAAAAAAAAGCAAAGACACAGAAAATGAGAGGAGATTTATCTGATTAGTCCTTTAATCTCCTTTATAGAGAAAGAAAAAAATCTTAACTACTTCCTCCTTTCTTCTCAGGAAGAAAGACTGACTACAAAATCCCCCCGTTTGTAAGGTATTGTTTCTTATTTAAGAAGCCAATAAAGAAAATCTATACAATATTTTTTGTTTTTATGACAATTATACTCTTAAATGAGGAGTAGGTTAAAATTTTTTTTTTTTTCACTTGGAAAGATAAAATTATGTTTATTTTCTACTCTTGTTAGATGGTGTAGAAATAGGCTGGGACTGAAATAACTGTCCTGCTTAACTGCCAATGGATATCATTCCATTCCTATCATGTCTTGATACATAAAATCTTGATGCACCGCACCACATTTTCTAGTATAAGTTTTCCTTGGACTGAGATTTCTGGGAACAGGAGAACAGAACAAAAGGGAAGGATGGTTTCCATCTTGTCCTTATCTCACTAAACATTCTGTGCCTTCTCCCAGTGATATCTGGATGTGTAAACATGTCGGTATCATTGCATTAAGTAATACCTGGTCAAGTATTTCAATAGCTGAATGTTAGTGGGGAGTAAGATTTCCATTTTTTTCCCCACATCTAAAGTCTGGGGATGTACAACATATCCCCTGCTGATCTGGAAGTGCATTTATAACCTTCCTGGGATACATCTCCTGATCTCAGTTCTTCTCAGATGACCCCATGAGCCGCGTGTGGTAAGAGGGCAAGAGCAGGGGATTAATTTCATAAGTGTACTATTAAACCAAAAAAGGTGTTGCTTCTGAAAGAGCCATAAGAGTTGTGTGCAGAATGAGCTACCAGATCTAGGGGGAAAAAAATCCTTTTTCTTTCTTTCTTTCTTTCTTTCTTTTTTTTTTTTTTCTAGTTTCCCACTGTTGGAGTTAGTTATATATTTTGTAATTATAACAGAAGCAAAATCTCAGACATGGTATTTCATCTAACTTTTGCCCACAATATTGCAATGGTCATGACAACATAGCTTTACCCTTCTTACAGGCTTTAACTGAATCATTGTCAGGAGCTGTAACAAATGTCAAATATGAATTAATTTTGCATTGAATTCACCTTAGTGAAGCATCAGGTAGTGAAGTGGTGCACAGTTCTTTGGGAACAGTGAGAGGAAAGTATTAACACAGTAGGCATTGTACTTAACAGTCAGATACTGCAGATTTATTGCTTTGCCATAAATACAGAAGACACAATTTATTACAGCTCACAATAATTGAGACAACTTATCTGGCATGTTGGCAAAGATAAGTCTTCTCATTTCTATATCTAATAGGAAAATATTTTTATTTTGTAATACTTCTAGTTTCACTGAATTGTGAAGTACTTTCTATTTGGGTGAAGGACAATGGATAAATGTGCTGAATGAGAGGTTCTACAAGAGTCATCAGTATGGTAACAAGTCATTGCCTTTTCTCATCCTGATGACAATAATTGAGGACTTAAGTAAGTTAGTATGGGAACTAAAAAAGATAGAAAAAACATATAATATGGTTTTATGCCCCATTGTAGCAGCAGACTGATAGAAAAATCAAAGAAACAGTAATTATTTCTTCTACTGTCATCTAGTTTAATCTAATCTAATCTAATCTATTCATAACTATAGGCCCTGAAATACTTCTGTCACAATAGGCCCACTTGATAGACTCCTTTGTTGCAGAATTCTTTCCTTCTTGACAGATGCAAGCCCACTATTTGTCATTCTGTGTTTTTTTTTTTCTTTGTAAACATCTCTTTGCTTTCATTCTGACATTCTCATGCATTTTTGTAGACATAGGAGTATTTATCACCTTTATTTTACATGCCAAGTATACAAACGTACAAAATATAAAAATAAAATAAAATTAATATGATGGTGAGCATGAATTGAACTACTGTGGCTGTTCTCCCACTAAGTCTATATAACGATAGAGCATTCAATGGAGTCTAAATAAAAGAATAACTACACTTTACATGTATTTGGACTTAAAAAGAATCTGCAGAGGCATAAAATCAAAATGGCATAAAATGTGTAATAGTAAAGAGCCAGTGTTAATGAATAAGCCTTT
Organism: Anseranas semipalmata; assembly: GCA_013399115.1. Taxonomy (NCBI): domain Eukaryota; kingdom Metazoa; phylum Chordata; class Aves; order Anseriformes; family Anseranatidae; genus Anseranas; species Anseranas semipalmata. Next base: position 1,032,306 of record VXAA01005293.1, read on the forward strand.
TAATGAACCAGGAGGTGCTAAAGATACAATGCATCTTGTTGATACAGGTTTTAGCATATGTCCCTTAGCGGTCCATTAGCTCAATAAGACAGAAATTATGATATGGATTTATATGTAAAGAAAGCAAAATGAGATCTTACTTGTAAACACTTTCACCAATTTTTCTAATAACATGCTTTCTGCTATTAAAGTGGGCAAATTATTGAATTGTGTATGCACAAAAGCTCTGAATAATACTTACAAGGAGGTATATTGCCCCTTGAAAATGAATTAGACTAAAATTATTATTTTAAAATGTACATGAAAGTCATGCTTTTTGCAACATTTGCGACTTCAACTCCTACATAGTATAAACTGTAGTTCCTCCATTAAAATTAACTATGATGTTATGTTGCCTTTTGACTTAAATTTGTTTGGAGCTTTACTTGTGAGAAAACAAAGATCAGGGAGCTATAAAAAGTTTACAGAAAAGTATGCATTTCATATACTCAACTACTTCAATCTTGTTACAGTGTCATAAGCATGTTTTATTGCTTTGTACTTTTTCCTACTGTTGTTCACAAACAGTTCTTTAAATACAGTTTCAGGTGTTTAATAAGCAAGTTTCATAGTTCTCTTTTACCCTATGATTTGACAATTTTGTGAGAAAAACCTAAGAAAATGATTGCAATTTTTTTTTCTGAAATATAAAGTATACAACAATGAACAGAAGAGTTATTAAAGAGGTTTTGTCTTTTTATTTCCAATAGAAGATCACAAATTAGATCTGCTGGTGAAATTGAATTATCAACTTAAATACATCTCCAGATAAGATTCTCTTTAGCACAAATATACTTTATGAGTGGGGAGTAGGAATGATCTTTCCAAGTGGAGTTCACCTAAAAGGCAGGAGTCTAGCCTCAGATCTTTCTATGCTCACAGAAAAGATAGAGGCAACCAGCAGGTAATTAATTCTGTCTTAAAACAGAGCACTAAGGTAAGAGGGATGAGAGTGTGATCTATAGGTGTGCCCCAGGGGATATTCTGTAATGAGACTAATATCCCAGCAGATCTCACAACACTCACAAGGAAGAGCTAGAGACTCCCATAGAAAGTGATTCAGAGCATCCAAGTTAAGCTCTGGAGGAGCCTCTGCCTTTCCATTGGCTTCAGTAAAGAGCCAAAAATGCATTTTTGACAAATAGTCTCAGTTTCCACTGGTTTTATAAGGTAGACTTGGTGACCAGTCTAATTTTTTTTTTTTTTTTTTTTTTTTTTAAGTTAAAATTTGAGGAAATT
>VXAA01005293.1:1033598-1054841 GCA_013399115.1 Anseranas semipalmata
TTTTTTTTCTTTTTCTTTCTATTAATAAGGCTTGCAGAGTTGAATCAGCAGCTGTAAATTCTAGTTTAAATTTAATCAGAAACTCTGCCTTAAGAGTCTTGCTAAAAAAAAAAAAAAAAAATGCAGGAGTTCAGCTTTCTGTTCCATAGGTAGATCAGTGGAACCTCTGCAAATGCCAGGAAAGATAATTTTGAAAACTGGTAACACCATGCAGCAAAAAGCAACAGCTCAAAATAAATGATAGGAAAATGTTCTCTGTGGGGCAAAAAAAGCACCACTTTCTCTTCCTCCATTGATTTAAGAATCAGAATTTTGCAGCATCCTTTCAGTTGTATCCTATAAGCCCATTTATTGACGAATTGTCAATTCCCTGACTGATCTTTCTGTCTGAACTTTCTAACTACCATGAAGTAAGGTGAAGGATACCTTGGATACTTTATGGGATTCAAAAGAAATTGCCTAGACCTCACTGTGACAATTTTATTCCCTGAGGTTGCATTTTTGAACGTTATGGAAAAGAAAAACAAGAAAACAATTTGGAAAAAAAAAAAAGAGCCACAAAGAAAGAAAAAGAATGGTAAAGGAGAGGAAGAGTAATTACAAATAGAAGAAAAAGGTCATGGGTAAAATAGTGCTTAAAATGTACTTTGCAGGTGCTCGTACTCACCCAAAGGGATCAGTGGTTTATATTCTATTTAGCAAACAGGTCACTTGAGACAGAGACTTTTCCTTGGCTGGTGGCAAAGACAGAAATAGGTGTCAGCAATTCTGTAAATGTGAAAAAAAACAAAACAAAATGGTAGCCCTGATTCAAGTCCAGAATGGTGCATAAAACTGAGTATAGTTTGATCATCTAGTCATGTTAATGTGCATTAATATAACACTGTTATGTTCTTTATGTGACAGTTGCACAATCTTAGCTCTTTGCCTGGCAAAATTAAGATTTGAAAACAAACAAACAAAAAGAACAAAAATGTACATGACAATTTACTTAATATCTTCCATAAATTTCATACTTGTTCTCTTTTAAAAAACTAAGGATAGGGTTGGACTGATGATAATATTGGTTAATGAAATCAATGTATTCAGCTAATTACCTTAGTTTATGATGTTGCTTGAATATGTTTTTCAAATATTTAATGTTGCATCCTGTTGTTCTTCTATGGGTTTATACTCTATTCTTATAGTTTTGTCTTTAGGAATTCTGCACTATGTGCTTTTTTTTGGTGTTTGTATTAACTCAGCAGGAGGGACTCCAAACTATGCGTATGTGAAACTTGTGTAACATTTAAAGAACAGTTGGATGTGATTTGTCTTCACTGTTACATGATACCGTTCCATTTTACATGATCAAGACAATAATTCCCAAATGATTTTTTTTTTTAATTTTATTTTTATTTTATTTTTTAAGAGAGAGAGAAAGTGCACGGCAGGACAGCATTATTGAAAAGATTAAATAAGAGAGCTGTGGTTAGTGAATGTGACTGTGTAACTTTCTTTCTGGGGGAGATGCATTCAATGTTGCATCCCAGTAGAGGAGCCACCTCCTGTACTGAAGGAACCCTCTGGAAAAAAAAACACAATAAATAGAAACTGTTCTAATGAATTGGTACTTCTTATATAAACAAGTGATGAATTCTGTCAGAGCAATATATGGTTTGTCCAGATATATTTGATTAGCCCATGACTGCACTGGTGGGATCTCCAGCTGTGAAAATTAGCTCAAGTCTGAAGCATTTCTGCATTTGTGTGACATGCTTGTCAGACCCAGCTTGACTCTGCCCAGTCCCAGATTGGATGGTAGCATCACGTGATGCTCATCATGTGATGAGAAGTGCCATCTTACTCAAAGAAGAAATGGTATATCTGTTACTCATCTTACTACTGAGATAATGGGGAGCAAGAATTTCCTAGATCTCAGCCCTTTCCACTCTGCATAATGGGAAACTGACTTCATAAAGATGCTATCAATAGCTTACGATTAAGTTGAAAAAATCTGAGAACTCCTTCATTGAAATAAGCTATTCCTGTTAAAGGAGCTAACAATCACACCCATGGGTCTGTGTATGTATAAATACCTCTGTGTAAACACATACACACATAAAAATAGAATGGCAGAAATAATATTTGGAAAAAAAAAAAAAGCAGTTTTACCCTAATTAGTAAACAATTCTGAATCCTTGAACAAAGAAAGTTCTTTCCAACTTTGGCTTTCAGGGATTGCTCTGAGTCTGTGTGGCTTACAAAATGGCTGAGTTCCAGTTGAAGTTGCCTATTAGAATATGCGCTACTATAGATCCTTACCTCCATTTCTTCCCACCCCTGAACCCAGACTGCTTCTCTCTGAAATGAAAGAGCCTAATGATACAATTCCTGTTCTTTCTTTCCACAAGCAAATATAACAAATATTTTATATACTTTATATATAAATGAATTTACTCTATGTAGTACATAAATAATAATAACAACAACAATAATAATAATAGCACATTCAGCTACTTCAGAATTGTCTTTCATTATTTGAATTTCTTCCTTGAAATATTGGTAAAAGGCAGTAGGAAGCATAATTATTCCAATACTTTGATGTCTTAGGACTTGGATAGCTTATACTACAGTGGATGTTAGCTGGCAGATATTCTCAGGAAAAACAGCAAATTTTCCACCTTCTCTCCTGAAAGATGAAATATTTTCTGTGACTGTAGAATGCAGTCATCAGCTGTTAGAATCTGATGAGAAATAAGGCCAGCTTAATGTCATTCACTCATTCATATTTGTGAACATCAATCCTTGCTGCAGATGTGTGATTTGTCATTTCCACAAAGAGACAGCAGAGCCCAGAAAGTAGGGGCAGCTTATTGTACTTTTTTTTTTCTTTGCTAGAATTTTTCTGTCACAGTCTCTTGAGTCTGGAACCTCCTTAGTTCTTATTCTCATGCCCTTTGCTAAGATGTAGAGATATGACTTTGCAGAGACAGGTGTTCATATTATTCATCTTCTTAGGTTATTGGATCTTCTGTTTCTTAGAGAAAAAGAGTTTAGAGGCATGAGTTAAAGGCTGACTTGGATTTTAGGTTGTCAAAACCTTGATAAACTTTTAATTTAGTAGTTAGTAGTAATCCTGCCCTTTCTCTATTTTTATTTGTACCTTTTTCTCCAAATCTTTTATATACCTATACATCTAGTTCGCATCAATCTTAAGTGGTCATAAACTCATTTCTACAAGCTTCACATTTTATCACTTTATCTTTGGCTTTCCAACACTATTAACAAAGTGACACATTCACCAATGATCAATTTAAAATCTGAAATGTCTCATTGTTTTCTGTTTAGTTGTCCTAACACGCTTAACTTGAAGGGTGGGGAGGGCACATGAGAGGAGTGAAGTACTTCCCCAGTGGTACTGTTGCGATTCTCTTGATGACACTGAGCACATTCTCCTGGAATGGGAATACTAAGGGAATTAGGTATCCATACACTTCTTACAAGCTCTCTAGTACACTACATTTTACTTAGGTTGTTAGGGTGAGTGGGATTCCTCTCACCTTAATTTAGACATATGGATGTTTAATCTGAACTGGTAGTGGAGGCTCCAGTGCAGTCCAGCGAGAGATATAGACAAACCTGGAGGGGGACCTGTCTCATCTTATGATATATATCATTGCCTAAATGAGGTAGGCAGAATCACATTCTGGTAATGTGTATCCTTTGACTATACATTAAGCTTAGAGTGATTTTCATACAACTAGAATATCCTGATTTTGATATACTTTTGAGTTTGGTTATTCTGTGCCTCTTTGTCTCCCTGTCTTTGTGTCATTATTCAGGTTTTCTCCTGTGGTTTTTGGTATACTGCAACTCCCTATCAAATTCACCTTGTCAAAGTACAGTGCAACTGCCCATTCTTTATCAACTTCTCTTTGGCCATACTTCAATTGCTCAGCCAATTATCATTAACTTGTTAAAAGGTAAACTGGAATCTCACTGAGCTTTTTGTTCTGCATGCCTGTTATCGTTGGGTCTCCTATTGGATACTCAGATCTTCATTGGCATATTTATCTCTAAGTTTGTCTCCTTACCTACATGTAATTCCCTGGTAGCAATGCAATCTGGCTGCAACCAAGATCAAAAAGAAAAGAATTTTCAGCCCAGCTATCATGTGGAGCAAGGTTCAGATTGCATCTGAGCTTTTTTGTGAGAAGTATCAAATAAGAAGGTTACGTATCCTACCTAACATGTATACTGTAAAACCCAGTACAGGAAAAGTATAGAAAATAGTCAGGTAGAAGGAACTTTGTGGAATTATGGGAAAATAAAAAGAAATAATAAAATAACTTGAAAAACTTACAAAAACAGGCATTCTAGAAAAACAATTTAAAAAATATAGTAAAAGTAGACCAAACCTTAACTAAACATTAAACTCTACAATACAGGAAGAGGTCACTGAATGTGTGCCCCAAGGGAAATGGATCCACAGATCTGCATTGCATTTAGAGCTTTTACAAACTTTTACTTTTATCTGTTGTTGAGTCTGGGTGATTCATGGACCTAGTCATAGTGGAATTATTGAAAACAATAGCCTGTTATTTTTTTCTAAATATGTAATAGCAAGTATTTTTTCATTCTATCCCATACAAAAATCTAATTATATTGCATTGTATAAATTTAATTTGGCTATCAAAATAAAGCTGAAATATATTTGAATTAGTTTGTTTCTCTAAGCAATTTTCGTGACAATGTCTTGCACTAAAGACTTAACTTGTTAATCATACTTGAAAATGTTGCTATTCCTTATGATTGGCAGTTATTGAAAACCAAAATCCACTTTTTGGTGACAAGCAAACAACTTTCTAGCCTAGAGAGTAGTGATGTAGGACAAGCTGCAGCAGTAACCTCCAAATGATAGTTTTGTCTTGAAGTCATTTAAGAGCTTGAATCCTCTGAGTGGAACATAAATAGTGGCAGTAAATGTTGTCTTGTGATGTGGCCGTGAAGGGGTCAGCTAGCACATCTATTAATCTCAAATTGCTTCCACTGACACCAGACCTGTCCCTTCGTCACCACAGAGGGAGATGAAGAGGAATAATGAATGAACTAAAAATAGAGCAGTGAATCAATTTGAGGATGACCTGATAGAGGTCATCCTGATAGAGAAGAAAGGCAGAAGAAACCGTCTGGATATTTTCTGAGCAGCAACCCGAGGTGACATCTTGCCTCTGTGGAAGACATGTATTCTTTCCACTGTCCTCACTGGAGACAGAATTTCTGTTTTCTCTTCTCAGTTTTGGAATGCTTCTTCTCATTATTTTTCCCCTCACTGCTGATGACTTGATATTTACCTCTCTAAATGCAAAATTAAACAAATCTAATTAAATAGAAGTCTGACTTTTCCTAATAAGAAAAGGGACAAAATTATAAGTTCATCAGGGTGAAAATATATACTCCCGTGAAGAACTTAGATTAAAGTAGTTGTGACAGGTCTATAAATGAAATATTTTTTTACCCCATTGTTACTGAGAAGGAGGCATGGTAGAAAGAATACGCAAACATATCAAAGGGACAGAGACCTGAGTTCACATATGACGTATTTTGGAAATTATAAATAAATCTGAAGCAAAGCAAGAAGCCTGAGAGGTTAGAGTCTGATTTATCTTTAAAAACAGTATTGAAACCTACTGAGAGTAAGAAGAAAGGGGAAATTGAATTTTTATTTATGGTGAAAAGCATTCCAAAAAGTTAGTGAAAAAGGGACAAACCTGCATAAGTTCAGTTCAGAATAATTAAATAGGGGACAGCCTCTGATTTCAATAGGAGTTATAGCACTTTGAGCCCTTTTTACATACAGATTTCTGGCAAGTATGTGGATAAGATCTGAAATTTAGAAGAAGCACCAGTGGGTGATGGTAGGAACACCTGTTTCAGAATGCATTTACATTCCTGTCAGAAATGTTTTCTTAATCAGAGCTCATTTTGTCACTTGTAACATTAAACACTATCAAGCTGAATGTATGGGCTGAGTAATAACCAAAATAAAGAACCCTCAACCTGCTTCAACACTCCTCCTAGTGCAGCCCAGGATGCTGTTAGCCTACCCCCATGCAAGAATCACAGAATCACAGAATCACAGAATTGTTCAGGTTGGAAGAGACCTCCAAGATCACCTAGTCCAACCTCTGACCTAACTCTAACAAGGCCCACACTAAACCATATCTCTAAGATCAACATCTAAATGTCTTTTAAAGACCTCCAGGGATGGTGACTCAACCACTTCCCTGGGCAGCCCATTCCAATGCCTAACTACCCTTTCAGTAAAGAAGTTTTTCCTAATATTCAACCTAAACCTCCCCTGACGCAACTTTAGCCCGTTCCCCCTCGTCCTGTCACCAGGCACGTGGGAGAAGAGACCAATCCCTACCTCACTACAGCCTCCTTTAAGGTACCTGTAGAGAGCGATAAGGTCACCCCTGAGCCTCCTCTTCTCCAGGCTGAACAACCCCAGCTCCCTCAGCCGTACCTCGTAAGACTTGTTCTCCAGACCCCTCACCAGCTTCGTTGCCCTTCTCTGGACTCTCTCGAGCACCTCCATGTCCTTCTTGTAGTGAGGGGCCCAAAACTGAACACAGTACTCGAGGTGCGGCCTCACCAGAGCCGAGTACAGGGGGACAATCACCTCCCTAGTCCTGCTGGCCACACTGTTCCTGATACAAGCCAGGATGCCGTTGGCCTTCTTGGCCACCTGAGCACACTGCTGGCTCATATTCAGCCGACTGTCAACCAGCACACCCAGGTCCTTCTCCGCCAGGCAGCTTTCCAGCCACTCATCCCCCAGCCTGTAGCTCTGCCTGGGGTTGTTGTGCCCCAGGTGCAGGACCCGGCACTTGGCCTTGTTAAACTTCATAGTTTAAGAAGGAATAGTCTTTCAGTTTTTCTAAAAATCTGAAACTGTGCACTCTTGTAATCTATCACATCTTTCAAAAAAAAAAAAAAAAGAAAAGAAAAGAAAAAGACAGAGAACAGATGTTAAGAAAGGGAGAAAGAAGGAAAGAAAATCTGACTGTACTGCCCAGGGTATCATTCTGTCCCAGGACTTCTTTATGGTATTCCTTTTCAAACAACATTATTTTTCTAGTTCTGCTTTTTCTATACTCTCAAGAAATATTTGATCACAAATTAATTCATGTTAGTGAAATCTAGGCATCAAAATGAGGATAATCTAAGAGCTTAGAAAGAGAAATCTCTCAAGGTTTAAAACATAGCTAAGAGCTATCAATGTGCAGTAAATTGTTCCAGCATACTGCATGTCTAGTCACTCATTGAAAAAAATGTGGGAAGAAAACATGTATAATTATTTGCAAGAATAGGACAAGGTTTTCCACAGTAATACATTTAAGCGTGCACATATTTTTGTGGTGACTGCAAGGCTATGAAGCAACTCCAGTGCAACCACATTTTAAGTTGAGGCACTAATATTTCTCATGTGACATCCACAGGAATAAATTTAGCCCAAAGCGTCAGCTTAAGTGTTTGTGACTAACATGGGAAAATTAAGAATTATAAACCCTCTCAAACCATGGAAAAGAAGGTATGGCTCTCAGGCAGCGTATTTGATCTTTAATTTTGTTCTGCTATGCATCTAGAGCAAACACTATCTTTTTTTCTCTTGGTTCTGAAGAATTTTTCAATAGCAGCAAGCTGCTATTACTGCTTCTAAACACATAATTAATAATAATAATAAATGATAATAATAATAATAGCAAAGGATCTATTCTGCCTTCCTCTAGAGAACAGAAGCAGGAAAGTGTAGAGCCAGCTAGTGAAGTTAGCAAAATCTTAACAACTGTCTGACTCAGAGAAGAAAGTTGCTATTAGCTATTTGACACTTAGTAAAGAGACAGAACACCCCACCAGCACCCAGGCCCTCCAGTTTCTAGAAATTGGTCCCACTGGAAGCATGTACTTGATGTTAAAAGATGACCTCTGCTCCCATGTTTTGAGGGAATGAAAAAGAAAACAAAGCAACTGCTCAGGCAGTATACTTGGAGAAAAAAAATATATATTCTGGTCCAAAATGACTTAATAAGATTAATTGTGGAGGTAAGCAAGGAATGATCTGATCATGGCCTAAACTAGTATCATTTTCCCATCCATCCTTACTTCATTACTTCTATCACTTAATTCTTAATTTTAATATACTTTTGTTTTCTTCTCATTTATAATGTTCTCAGTTATGATAGCTTTATAGAATGAGGAAGGAAAAAAGACTTGGAAGCTAGGTAAGTAATTCACACTGGAAGAGTTTGAGGTGAGATTTTGTCACACTAATTCATTAACAATTTTGTACAAGATTACACTACACACACACATTTTAGTCAGAACACCAAAAACACATTACCAAAAGAAGTGAAGAGACTTTCAGTTAGAACATTAAAAAGTACACTGGAAATGCTGTTTTTAAATATACTTAGACAAACAATCCAGAAGAGGCAGAGATGAGCTATGTGACTCCTTGATTTTTTATTTTTATTTTTTATGTTTTGTTTTGGTTGGTTGGTTGGTTGGTTGGTTCGTTGGTTTTTTCTGTCTTAATTTCACTGAGACTTTAGTTGTAGTCTGTTCATGAACACAAGGAAGTAAAGGGCTCCGAGTTATAATGAATTTAGCCTCATGCATCCTGCCACCATGAATGAAGAAGGTGTACTACAAATTAAATTGTGGTGGCCAAGTTCAGCAAAGCACTCTAGGTGTCCTTCAGTTTGTGCAGATGCTCAAGATGATGTTTCTCAGCAGTGTGGGAAAATGACAGTAGGGGTGTCAAAGTGGATATCAAGGTTATGCAAATATGTAGCCATCTGGGTCTGCTCAAAATCCTATTGAAAGCAGTGAAAACAATTCAATTCACTTAGAAGACCCTATTGAATCTTAAACTATCAGAAATCAAAACTGCACATGGCTCTCTGCCTTGGGAAATTTTTACTTAAGTGTCCTCAGGTAAATCTCTTACATAAAAAAGAGTTTTCCTGAGTAAAGAATGTCAAGCACTGTAAGGATGCAAACTTTTAAGTTCTATATTCTCACTAAAAAGACTAATATCAATATTACAGACATCCATCCCCACTAAGAGGAGTTAGCTTGCCAGTTTTCTGTGTTAAAATGAGAAGAATAAGAAAAAAATGTATCCTTAGTAAACCCAGATTTCTAAAAACAAAGTACAGTAAAGCAAAGGTGAATTGTAATGGCTACATATTGTCAAAAAGTAAAGTATCCTTGCCCAATATTAAAAACAATCATATTTGAAGAAAGAAGCAACCATGATGCAGGGCCTTTACAATATACACTATTTACTACTAAATGCTATTCATCTTCTTTTTAATCGTAAATATAAACTAGAGTCTCTGAATCAGCAAAGCTAGAATATATTGGATATTTTTCTTGTGGATAAATTAGATGATAAATGCAGGTAACCTAACAGCCATATTTTTAGATTTCTAATAACTTCATAAGTAAGGGAAAATTTACAGTTAAATACATTAGGAAAATAAACAAAAAAAACAAGAACAAGAGAAATAAAAGTACAATTGACAAAACTTTCAGTAGCCAAGTCTTTGTGTTTGGTTTGTCAACACTGTTTTCATATATCTTTGGGGTTTTTATTATTTCTTTTTTTAATTTTTAATTTTTAATTTTTTATTTTTTATTTTTATTTTTTGTTTTAACAGTGTTATAATCTTTTACATTAAGCACCTCAAGTGTTAGAGTAAGGATGAACCGATGGGATTTCTCTCCCTGTCCATATGACAAAGAGGGAATGGTAGGACAATGCACGCTTCAACCAGTTCATGGGTTATAAACATGCTGAGACAAAACAGTTGGACTATTGGCATCACTGCTTGGCTTAGCAATTATTCAGTCATAATTCTTAGGATGATACTGGTGAGTGTTGGCAGAGCTTTGCATTAGTGAAGCTTGCAGACATTGCGGAGGATGTGACCTTGCCACAGATCACCTCATCCTTCATTGTAGGAGCTATGTATACAAGCAGAGGTGATATCCTACGTGTAAGATGTGTAATTGTTTAGCTGAATGATGGCTGTGTAATATCCACAACTCTTCTATGACGCATACAGTTGAAATAAAAAGCAACACAATAAATGGGCAAATATAGAGTGTAGACATCAGAAAGAANAAAAATTTTTTTTTTTTTTTTTTTTTTTTTTTTCCTAATCAGCAGCAGCATTATTTTACTGGTTAGATGTGAGATATAAAGCAGAAGATGTGGGCTACATTTTAAAAGTTGAGGGGGACGTGATAAGATGAAAGCCTGTGGTAGACCATTCAAAATGGATAGCACAGCATTTGTAAGAATTCAGTGCCTGTTTTCTCCATTATTCAGCTGGAAACCAAGTGACTAGTAAATCAACAAGAAGAGCCCATTCCATTACAGAAAATAGGTGAGATTAAAAAATGTATATGGAGACATACTCCTGAAGATACAGAGCAGATGAAGAAGGTAAGAAAGGCAGAGAAGGAAGCATCTTCACAGTGTAACTGTACATGTATTGATGCATTCTGAAGTGAAATATTGTTTGGTACATTCAACAGAAAGGCTGAGGAAGTCAGTAATCACAACTCACACAGTGATGGAAAAAAAAAAAAAAAGGAGACTCAGAGCTGGGTCTTGGCAGGTAAAAATTACATTTTGAGGATGACTGGATGAAGAGTTGCAAACCATAGGATTATGAAGCAAGAATCTTACTAATTTCAATATCCTTATCTATGTTTCTAGCAGCTTCCATTATGGGATTTTTAAAGCTTCATATTTACAACTAAATTACAATCCATATTACTTTTCAAATTTACAAAATCTTTGGGGGATTTTTTCTTTGCTTATTTCTTTTTATCTCTGCCAGTTTGGGAACAACAAATGGATAGAAAATGTTGGTATTCAGTCTATGTAACTCTTGGATTCTCATGCCCATTTTCTCTGGTGATGGCTTCATAACACAAAGGGTGATTATTTTTAGCCAAAAAACATGCTGTTTAAAAAACATTTTTAGCATAGATTAGTAAAATGTTTTTTGTGTTCATAAACTTATATCATGTCTAAACTGTTGATCTAAGTATATATTGATATGCAAGCAAATGTTATTTTAGCACACAGATAGCATTACTATTATGGTTACAATGTATAGAACATTCCTTTTCTAGCAGTTTCAACTTACCTGTAATACCCATCTTTCATCTACAGTTTCATTATTTTTCTACCCCAATTCCATCCACATTCTTCCCTTCTTTCATGCAAACAGAACTTCAACTTTTTTTTTTTTTTTTTGTCAGTCTTATTTATTTATTTATTTATTACTAATGTATATCCTTACCATGCTACAGAGCAGCTAGGAGACCAGGAGAGCCAGACAAAAATGGAGCGTTTTCATCACAAATGGTCCTTTTAGTTGTCTAACTATTTATGTATTAATATGGATACACATGCCTGGATAAATCCATATAAATGAGTGTAAATATTTGTCTCCCTGGGATCTTTGGTTTAATGAAGTATACACAGTTCTTTCAGAAACTCAGCTTATAGACTTGAAACAGGTTTATAAGGTTCCATGTATAATATTGTAGAAAGTCAGGTTTTACACATAAGGATTTTCAGAGATTTAATTTTGATCTTTTTGTTAATATCCCAACAAAATGTATTGTTTTCTCTGTTTCTATAAGTTTCCACTGAGACATAATATTATGTGTCATTCTTATTCCCCCTTATCAGCAGAATGCAGTCTGACTAAGCTGGAAAGACAATTTTTCCAATTGGAGACTGAAGAAAAATAAACCAAAACCATGATTTGTTGTTCAACTCCCAGGTTACATAAACTATGTATCTAAACTGTGATTAAAATATCAACTGATTGTAAGCGGGATGATATTCAAAGATATACATTCTTGGAATTTAGCTAGCTAACCCTTCTGCAGAAAAGCAGATTGTTTTCAGTCTGTTACGTAGGTTATGGGATCTGTGGGGCTCAAGTCAGAAAAGGCATTTGCAAATTGTTTACCAGTATCTATTTCACATCACAGACTTTTACATTTTTGTGTATTTAATTTAAGTGCAATGGTAATGCAGAAGCTAGAATTGTAAGTTCTCACTGATAGAACCCTAGCCTCAATTTGAAATACTCTGAAACCTGCAGTAGTTTTAATATATGTGCAAATTCCATGGTTTCTGTTAATCTCTGTTTAGAATTCTGAAAAAATCAGTGCAGGCTCGCATTGTACTGAAGTCTGAATTCGCTATTATAACCTCTCAAGTCAACACCAATGACATTAGTTTACAGTTTAAACATATCTGTGGTTTGGCACCAGTGATTTTATGATCAGTTTTATCCAAAGGAAATGGCACATATAATTTTCATCTACTTATTTTAAAGTGAAACAAACAAAACCTTAATTTGAAAGGGGAGGTTGTGGGTCTTTAATTTAAATGACTGAGACTAGGATGTTTGACCCATAAGTTTGATTATAGGTTTGCAATAAAAAATAGTTTTCAAAGGTTTGAAAAATAAATTTGCTAAATGTAAATATGGATCAGTACAAGTATGAACTAAGGCTTAAATTCTCAGATCTGCCTTAAAGGAATGTTTTATAGGTTGCATTGGAAATCTAAGACTAAATTACATTACCTTGATCTTTCTCATATTTGATCAGGTTATCAAGTTATTGGTGTTTATTTATTGACACCAAATAATAGTGAGGAGCATTGGGTGACCACTTAAATATCACTTTTTCAGTTATAACAATGAGGAATTGTGTCTGCATGAAAACCAAATGAAGCCAAAGCAAACCAAAAAGCCTGTTAATGCCATCACTTCACTGCAAGGGTCACTCACGAAAAGATAATGAGGTTTCATCGTAAAGGGAAAACATCTGTTTCCTTTCTCATTATTAACCAGCAAAGGAAAATGAAGATTTTAATCCTAAATTAGTGAAAGAGAAACTAGAAGTCAGAGAAAACAGGGGCATTTATAAATATATTCAAAATAGATATTAGATCAGAGAAGAAATTATGAAAAATAGTTTTCAATATAGTATTTGCACTATTTACCAAAAAAAAGAAAAAAAAAAGAAAAAGAATGTGCCATGTAAAGTAAAAACGGATGGATTTTTAAAGACATAATTTTCTCTAAGGAATATGTATATCTGCTTCAACAATTTTAATAGGGTAATATTTTATTTTTCTTTGAAAACTGAAATATCTTGATACAGAAGATATTTTTTGGTGATAGTATGGGAAAGGCATGCAGGAAGAAAAAAGAGGAAAGGAAATAGATATGGAGAGCAGGTGTCTCATTTTCAGCAGGTGGTGCTAGAAAATGAAATTATTAAAAATTACTGTTACAATGGTGTCTTAGACAGGCAAGCTATAAAAAGGTCTGTGGTTAAGAAAGATGATTCATGAAGTAAATATGGACTACCCTACATAAGCACTTTAGGTCCTAGGATGGAAACAAATATGCAAGGATAGTTTGTTCTTTCCTGCTCCAGTGAAAGCAATTGTGTAACAGTACAATGAATTGGTGCTACTCTTACTAATTTTAGCTAGAAGTTTTGCTTTCACTATATGAAGAAAAGTAGTTATCCAGGAGAAACTTCTTAATTTAATGAAGTCAAGGAAATGTAATCACTTAAGCAAAACTCACTCTGTCCATAAAATTGGGAAAACAGTCCAGACTCCTAGGAGCATCATATGGTACAAGCTGGCATAAAAATTTGAACAGCAACTGATTTGCTGGACAAAGAAATTGTAGCAGCAGTCACCATAAATTCAATTGTAGCATGGGAACCAGATGAAACCAATAAAGTAACAAAACCAGACAATATTTATTGGGCCTCCATGTGTTCACTTTTAGAATGTCAATGTCAGTGTACACATTAGGAATTGTAAGAAAGTCCTTCACAAACTCTAAGGAATTTGTGGTCTAAATGGATAAGATAGCAAAGTATTGTATCCAGTCCTTCTTTACTGATAAGAATCAGAGGCACAGCACTGTTAAGTCTATGTTCCAGACAGCTATAACACTTCTTAAAACAAGCCTTAGGTACTATCAAAACTTATGTCTGAGAGAGCAATCTGAGTTCATTCTCTAACACTGCCTAAACCCCAAAGTGTAGGAACATCCCTAGTCTAATACCCCGTGGTGCAGAACACACACCAAAACCATTCTGGTCTGGAAAGATAGTCTCCTATGATCCATTTATCCCATGCAGCAATCTGGAATTGGGGCACTTTTCTACCTGAATTGCCCTTCAGGCAGTATACTCCTAAGCACAGCAATAAAACCAGACTAATTCAAGAACACAGGGAGCGGAAGAACTGCTGTTCACAGCCCACTTTGTAATTTGGCAGGTGACACCCGCAGAGGTAAGTGGCTCCACAGCACCCTGTGAAGCCAGAGCTGTCACATCTGAGGTTACATCTCCAGCAGTGGAGAAGCCTCTGGGAGAAACGCAGAAGCCACATTGCCAGTCACAGGTGAACAGGCCTGGTGGCCAAAGGCTGCCCTAAGCTCCAGGCCTTGGTCCATTTCCATCTCACACCCCACTTCTATTAATGCTTGCATGACGTGAAATACATAAATACATAGCAGACATTCAAACAAAGGATGTCCTGTTAAAAAAAATAATTAAATAAATAAAACCACCCCACAACAGGAGCTTTGTTTTTCACTATATACAATAAATTAAGATTCCCTTCAAAGTATATTTTTCACAAAATCCTCTAGCTTCTCCTGTAAACATACTGCTTCTTGACCTTCTATCTCACTGAGAAAGAATTAAGGCAAGTGAGAAGTTTAAGAATACAACTTTTCATCTCCAAAAGAAGGTTAAACCTCCCTTCCTGACCTTTGACAAAATATTTTTGGAATGGGCATTGTGCTTGTTTCTATAAATTGCTAGTGCTAGTTAAAAAAAAAAAAAAAAAAAATGGTTTTTTCTGTCTTGATTTGAACACATCCAGAGGTCCAGATATAACAGAAAAGTTGAATTTGGGACAAGTGCTTTCTGTGTGATTGGTCATCCTGAATAACTTTACCCTGTGATGCTTTGTGTGAGACGATATGGCTCAACATGAGCTCATGAGTGATCAAGAGCATTTAATCACACATAACAGGATATGCAAAGATAAACTGGAGCAAATGAAAAGAAGTATTACGTACAGTAATCAAGATCTGTGATTTGAGGCTGCCTTTGATTGTGACAGCTTAATGCTTCAAAAGTAAGGTTTTTAATTTCAGGTGAAGCAAGTAAATTTGTATGTTGATTTGCCAGAATGTCTGTGAATTCTAGAAAGGCTGTGACACTATTCATGCAACATATGTCAAGATTTCATGTTGCCTAAGGAGTCTTATACAACATGGACCATGATCAATTACATTTCAGACTTGTGTTCCTGCCCTTGAAATTAAACGGAAATATCTATCTCTCAGATTTACATAGTATTGAAGTTCTCATTAGTTCCAAATGAAAAACAAACAAACAAACAAACAAACAAAAAGATTTGTGAATTTTCAGAATAATCTACTTCTTACTCCTTTATGTATGGTTTCAAGGAAAGCAAGTTGATGGAAAGAGGAGGAAGAGGGGAATGGCTCAGTTGTTCATGTGGGCCAGAAGGGAGAGAAATTTTTCATGCTCAAGACAGCTTTGGGGACAGCCAGCTATGATAATTTCATTACTTAATGGAATAGATTGACAATTCTGATTGCCAAAAACTGATCTGCAAGACTTCTATATATTCTTTTACTAAAATTTTTAAAATTTTATTTATGCCATAAAAATATATTACATAGAAATTGAAATCAGGAAACTGATGAAGAAGATTTTGGGGAAAAAAAAAAGGCGGCATTTGAAGTAATTATTAAATTCTCATTCAAATACTTTGTTTATGTTCCTTCTAATCTTTTTCATGTCTATATTCTCCATGTTTTGAAATAGTGAGATATACAGAGGCATATAAATGTAAATCTTTTTCAGCAATTCTGTATAGATTTGAATGATAACACTATTTTTTCCTGCTCACAGGATTCCACCAAAAATTATTGTGCACTGCTATTGATTATCATCCTTATTCATATTTGTTGAAGTGATGGAAAATGCCCATCAGCCAACATATATATCCAAGCGACTGATTTCCAGCATGAGTACTGAGGAGAGGCTTGAGGACAGGGTTCTAAGGTTTGTGGCCACCCATGGAGAAGATGGAGAATCTCTGCATGAAGGCACTACAGGACCTACCACCTTCTCTGGCACAGCACATTCACAGCTCCCTGTGAATGAAAGAGCTGCCAGCACCTTTGATCCAAGTTGCAAATATGATGTCAGCTATCTCTTTGAAATTAATGTTATGCCAAATAAGCTGGAACACCTCAGCTTCTTGCATTTTTTTTTCCTATATTGTTTATTATCACTGAATATACTGGCTGTTCCTAACACAGACAGAAGGGGATAGTCCTCCACCTAAAAAGAAAGCACAATCCTCAAAGCAGATAAAGTGACAAGATTTAGGGTAAAGGAAGAGTCCTAAAAATAAAGAAGCTGATTTGATGCTTAGCTGATGTAGTATAATCAAATTTGGGTTTACTGAAGGGACTTAGTGTCTTCATTAGTGCTAGTCAAATAACTAACAATAACAAGTCAAGTTTCTACCCTTGTCCTGCCACTTGTTCATATCACTATATGAACCAGTAGCACAGTTTTTCAGGTAAAATTCAAATGCAGAAAGGAATAGAGAGTCACATTTAGATTCCTCACAGTGGATTTAAGCATTGCAATGATAGTGTTTGTCTTTTAAACAATTTTCATAAAGTTGGAGCTTTCAGGCTGAATGGGAAGGTTAGGTTTTCCCCACTATCAGGAGGTCTTACACCTAGAGGGTTGGTCCTGAATACATGTAATGCCTACAGAAAGTTACTTAAATAATTGGTCTTTCAATAAAATAATATTCTTACTTGAGATCATAAACTACCCAGCTCCCCTTTTCTGCTAAGTCTGTGCATATTTTTGCCAAGTGAAGTAATGAATATGCCTGTGATATTTTATATTTTCTATTAACTCAATCAAATATCTGTGGTTCCCAAGGAATCCTAAAACGTACTCTAGCATTTCTCCCCCTCTGAGTATTAGGACTTGTAAATAAACCAGGTACAGAACTTTGTAAACCTGATCAGTTTACTTTAATATTTTTATAAGAACTTTAAAATTATCACATAGACTTTTTGATGACTTTTTCCTGTTACAGAATTATTTATGTATAATGTTTAAAATTCGATTAAAAATATAGCCAAAATATAGGTCAATATTTGTTCACTTAAAGATAATTGTTTATAATTTATCTTTAACAAACACAAGTAACTATGACATCTGAAAACAGAAAAGAGCTTTTTGTTAAGTTTCCAAATCCTTTTTTTTTTTTTTTGTATGGGAAGTCAAATACCATATATGTGTTCAGTTCTCTGCTCAGCATGGCTATTCCAAGGGAGTAAATTTACTTTACATAACAGCCATTTAACATATACATCTGTTGTAAACAATCCTTCGGGAGGGGTCGACGGAAGGAAGACACAGTCGCTCAANTTCTCTGAACAGTTAGAAAGATAAGAAAATTTTATAGGTGAATCGGATTTTATTAAGCCAAGGCTGTGTCTGGATAAACATTTTATAGAATCATAGAATCATAGAATGGCCTGGGTTGAAAAGGACCTTAAAGATCATCTAGTTTCAACCCCCCTGCTCTGGGCAGGGTTGCCAACTACTAGAGCAGGCTGCCCAGAGCCACATACAGCCTGGCCTTGAATGCCTCCAGGGATGGGGCATCCACAACCTCTCTGGGCAACCTGTTCCAGTGCCTCACCACCCCCTGAGTGAAAAACTTCCTCCTAATATCCAACCTAAATCTCCCCTGTCTTAGTTTAAAACCATTCCCCCTTGTCCTATCACTATCAACACGTGTAAACAGGCATTCCCCCTCCTGTTTATACGCTCCCTTCAGGTACTGGAAGGCCGCAATGAGGTCTCCCCAGAGCCTTCTCTTCTCCAAGCTAAACAAGCCCAGTTCCCTCAACCTTTCTTCATAGGAGAGGTGTTCCAGCCCTCTGATCATCTTAGTGGCCCTCCTCTGGACCCGTTCCAAGAGCTCCACATCCTTCTTGTGCTGGGGGCCCCAGGCCTGCACCCAGTATTCCAGGTGGGGTCTCACCAGAGCAGAGTAGAAGGGGACAATCACCTCCCTCTCCCTGCTGGCCATGGAGATTATTATTTACCAGGAACAAATGTAGCTTTAAGAAGTAACAATATCACCTTCTTAATGTAGAAATATTAAACATTATTCATATGCCCTAGCATATCTAAGGCACCTACAAAGTGGTACCTATGACATAGGACCTATGGCAAGCCCATACTGAAGTTACAGCTGGAGGCTAGGAGGATACTTTATGGCATATAAAATAGTACTGACATGTATGTTCCAGCAACTACACCAACCTCTTCCTCCAAAATCTCTTATAAGGACTAAATCTTATAAGGAGTGCTTAGACTCCTGTTAAACATGTATATATCTAGTTTCTAATTTTTTTTTTCTCTAAAGAGGAATCTTACCATTTGTCTTCAGGCTAGGTTTATGAAGAGATATACTTTTTTACAGTTTGTTACAGTAACCTGAATTAAGAGATGCTACTGTTTCCACTGGTATCATGAAACTCAGTTGTTCAGATGATATTTGAACACATTTGGAGTTATCTCCGTGAAGGTGCAGCCAACAAGTGTCAGTACCTGAAATCAGTTACACAGAGTAGCATTATAAAGCTAGTTGTATATTAGCTCTTCAAACAAATGAGTTGTGATTAAAGGATGATAGTTTTCCTGGAGGGATCTGAGTAAGACTGTAGCAGCCAGACAGCAGTTTAATCAATTAACCAGATTTCTAGAAATACTCTGGCCTTATTCTTTTCCTTTTAATTGTGAACATAATCCTCTGATATAAGAAATATAATTGGTCTGAATTACAAATTTGAGCCTGGGCTTACAGAGGCTTTAAAACCACTTGTTTAAAGACAGAAATATGCTGGAATTTGATTTTATGTTTGGCTTAGTGCTAGGAAGATGCTGACTTGTAATTATAAGGGAACATATGTCACATGGCTGTGTTGCAATATTTCAGGATTTTAGAAGTTTGTGCACAGTCTTCATATATGGCCCAGTGTTAATCACTCAGTTGCTTTGTATAATCATGTATTTGAATCTCTGACAACAAAGCCTAAAATAGTTAACTCAGAAGAACTTTCTTAAAGTATAATTTAGCATGCTGTACAAAAATGTGTCATCTTTGTCATCAGAGTGAGACAATTACCATGCAGAACATTTCTGAATCTGATTGCACTGCAAATTAAACAGTAAATGTAACAATGAATGGCAGTTGTTTAGAAAGGATATAGGTGAAATACTTTTTAAAAAGCTGGATATAATTATTTCTGTATAATTCTACACTTATTGTTTAATGAAGAGACTCTCCACTTTTCTGTCTTGAGGACTGCTTTTTAAATATTTTATTTTTTCCAGTAAGCAGCCACTAATGAAATGTTAACAATGGCATAAAATATATTGCATAAACACACCTGATGCTGTCTATTGTATTCTAGACACAAAATGTACTCCACGCATGCTAACACAAAATGAAAGGGAAGCAAAATTGTACAACTGTAAGATTAGAAAGGACCTTGAAAAATCACCTGGGTCATCATGTTCCAGTTAAACCATCCTAACAAACATTTTTCTAAACTGCTCTTGAAAACCACCATGAAAGCAGTTTTATAACATCCTGGAGTGGTCTGGTCCACTGTCTCATAACATAAAAAATATATATTAATACCTTATCTATAGTCTTTTTGTTACCATTTGAACTGATTTCTGCTTGTCCTTTCCTCCTGTCTACACTACATCTTCATAGCAACACTTTATAATTAGAAGACTGTCTTCCCACTTCCTGCCCCCAGCAAAGCCAATTTTGTTACTTTTTGCTTTGAACACTCTCTAACATGCTTGCCATACATTCTTTTCTCTTGTAGCCTCTTATTTTTTTGTTCTTTCTTAAAGTATGGTGCCTGAAACTGGCTGTGGTATTGCAACCAAGGATGACCAATGTTAAGTAGAGCTGAATAATTGTATTCCCTGTTGTAAAGGGTTGAGAGAAAAAGGAAGGGGTTGACTAGGGAAGATATTGTCCCTCTGTATTTGCACTGGTGAGACCGCACCTTGAATGTTATATTCAGTTTTGGGCCCCTCACTACAAGGATATTGACTTGCTGGAATGTGTTCGGAGAAGAGCAACAAAGCTGGTAAAGGGAGTAGAAAATAAGACATATGAGGAGCAGCTGAGGTAACTGGGGTTGTTTAGTTTGGAGAATCAGAGGCTGAGGGGAGAACTCATCACTCTCTACAACTACCTGAAAGGAGGCTGTAGCGAGATGGGTGTCAGTCTCTTTTCTCATGTGACAAGTAATAGCACATGAAGAAACAGCCTCAAGTTGCACCAAGGGAGGTTTAGATTGGATATCAGAAAGAGTTTCTTCACAGAAAGGGTGGTTAGGCATTGGAATAGGCTCCCCAGGGAAGTGGTGGAGTCACCATCCCTGGAGGTATTTAAGACACATATGGATGTGGTGCTAAGGGACATGGTTTAGTGGTAGACTTGGTAGTGTTAAGTTGACGGTTGGATTTGATGGTCTTATGGGTCTTTTCTAACCTAGATGATTCTATGATTCTAAAAGTCAAACAGCGCTTGGCATCCAGTTGTCTGCTTCAATTCACTGCTTCAACTGCAGGGTATATTGTGTCCACTTCTTAGCCTTTCACAGGTACAGGCTTCTTTGGTTTAGCTTAACGGTACTTTTATTGATATTTTAAGCTAGGACATGAATCTTTACTTATCACCTTTTTCTAAATGTACCATTGGTACACTTGTACAAATGTACAAATGGTTCAAATTCTTCACACAGAGCCATGAACACTGTAAGGTGACTTTTATAAGTTCTTCTAACTTCAATAATACAATCTCACCAAAATACTCTTTGACTTTTTCTTTCCAGAATCAGGCCTGCATTATGATCTTCTTGTTAAACATCTCTTTTGCAATCCTGTTACAAGTTAGATTTCAAAAAAAAAAAAAAAAAAAAAAAGGAATGAAAGCTTCAGCTG
>VXAA01005294.1:0-11059 GCA_013399115.1 Anseranas semipalmata
ATGGGGGAAGGTTTTTTTAGTTTCCTTGTGGTTTCTCACTCTTCTAATCTGCTAGTGATAGGCAATAAATTATATTAATCTCCCTAGGTTGAGCCTGTTTTGCCCATGGTGGTAGCTAGTGAGTGATCTCCCTGTCCTTATCTCAGCCCTTGAACCCTTTCCATTGTATTTTCTCCCCCTCTTCCTCTGAGGAGGGGCAGTGAGAGAGCGGTTGTGGTGTTTAGCTACCCAGCAGGGTAAAACCACCACATCATCTTTTATCAGTGTCTCTAAAGACAGGCAAATACTTCAAAAAGCAAACTACCTGTGACTAATACAATGCTATATCCTTTTATTCCACTGAGCTATTCACCAAGCCTTCAGGAGTAAGGATAATTACAGAAAAAGCCCTAAAACTTTACTGACCACATGGGTAGCTAATCAAAGAGTACCTACACAATCAATCACCCAACTACCTAATCATCTGGCCTTTCTAGAGACAGCTGAGCTCCAGCTGGATGAGGCTGTGTTCATACAGCCTCACACTACGTGTTTAGAAAGGCAAGAGAAATTTTCACAATGTAAACAGGAAAGTGTCTGGGTTGGATAAATCTGGCCAACGGCTACTGTCCATTGGGGCATTCCTCTCCACAGTACTTTTAATTGGTAAAACAAAACTCCTGAAATAAAACTACCAAAATGTTAAATCTGAATAAAGTTTTCAAGGTTCAAAACTCTTATCTAGATTACTACCTTTTCCTCACTTGCACAGCTAGGCGTTTCTGAATGCAAATGCAAGCATGAAAAATTCAGGTCTGGAATAAGCATTGCTTTATTCTTTGGAGCTGAGGTTTCACTGTCGAGACCAGAAAAACACCATGCTTTATCTCATGGAGGCTGCTGTACTTATGGGAAACAGAAGCTGTATGCTACCCAAATAATAAAGAAAATTTAAAGACCCCAAGAGGGTACTAAATAAATTTTAAGTATGAAATATTTGTTTAGCTTTAGATGTAACACCCCCCCCCATCTCAGTTAATAATGATGAAGTTAGCAGGTTGATTTTATCACTTCTGTATACAGCAATTTGTGTTTGTGCATGCAGAAAATGTGAGTAACTTGTGTTCTTTGAGGGGACAAAAATCACAAGTCCATCATCCCTCTTTAATTGAGCTGTCTGAACTTGAAGAGTGTAACAAATTTCCACATACTAGCTGAAAGTTACAGATCTCATGTGCACACAGAGTTTGCAAAAAAAAAAAGTGAAGGATCCCAGTAGCTTGCTTTCACTGAGAACTAAGCTAAATCAAATTCCTTTCCACATTACCCTACTTACGCTGACCAAAAGCCAGCTGTTTCACCACACTAACTCACACATGTGGTTGAGCATTTAAACTCAAGGCCTGGTGGCTCAGGATGTGATTTCATGGTCACTTTAAACAGACAGGAGTGGGAACTGCCATCAGAATGAGTGGCTCTTCACCTCCACCCATCTCTAACTACTCACTCTTACTTCCTGCACTGGCATTCACAGTGGGCCACATCAGTGAAGTACTCTGAAAATTAAACTACAAGAAAGATGCATTTTCAGGTAACTGCTCCAGCTCACCCATGTGAACAGCTGTGTCAGCCCAGTGGGAATCCTGCTTGATTGTGGAAAAAAGGACCCTTCCATCAGTACAATTCCACTTTTTGGATCGAAGTGATCACAGAATCTCACCTTTTCATGAGGCGTTCTTAAAGTAGGTAAAATTTCTACTGAAAGGCCAGGAGGGCTTAGAAAAGCATTCAGACATCTAAGTTCCATTAAAACAACATTACTTGAAAAGTTTTATATTAAACAAAGCCACAAGCTTTGTTATAGGTTTATATTATGTAAATTAGCCTATGGCTAATAGGCTAATTATTATATACATAGTCACAAAACCTCTCTCTGCCACCTTCCCCTTTTTCCTCTTGGAGAAACTATCACAATGTTGGTTCTCACCTGAAATGTCATGAGATGCTATGATTATGGTGGGGGTATAGTCAACTCCACACAGTCATACTTGATTGGAAAAGTATACCATATCCCTGTAAAATGGCTCATTACATATATTTATTAAATATATCCTTCTGCTCTGCTCAAAAGTATTGCATCTCCAGCAAAGCCCATGCTCCAGGAACTGCTATCATCAAAAAGGCCATCTTCACTTTCCTTATTAGTTCTCACAGTCGCATCGGGCTTCCCACTGCGTACTTGCAATGCTATAACCATATTGATTTAGAAAATGAGAACAGTTAGAGATTTTTGGACATTCTAGCATGGATACAGTTTTTCCTGTGAGCGCTGAAAGTAGTTCACTAGGAGTTGACCATTTGCAAGCAAATACTTTACAAGAAAAATAACTTTGCAACAACTGGTAAGATTTCCAAAACAATAAAGGGATGCTTGTCCAAGAGAGACAAATCTTGTCTTCACATGACTGTGCTGACAGACAAAACTCATCTCTAGAACTCTACCTCCCCTTGACTCAATGACAAAAATTCCATTAGTTTAATCACCCAGTCATTTAACCCAAGTTACTTACAAATGCCTGAAAACACTGGAAAAAAAGTCAGAAAGCCAAGTGCTGTTGATGTAAGCTCAGCAGGGTTGCTTTGCACATATTCCAGAAAAAGTAAACATACTAACAGTTAAAAAAAATAAAACCAAAGAAAGCAAAAGCAAGAAGAAAGCAAATGCAAAATAATAGCAGCTCACCTTTTGAGGGGGTGGTCCGTGGTCATCCAAGTAAGTGGAATTTCCTAGAAAAACAAGAAGGGTGGCAATAAACAAAACTCATCCAATGCAACTCCAAAACTTGCCAATGCATGGAACCAGTGTACCTCTATCCCCTTGGTTCTGTGGTGTCAGATAATTCAAGGAAAATAAATACCCTTTGCTTTAACTTTTGCTTCAAATGAGAAAAACAGTATTAATTTGATTTGGCTACATTAGTGATAAAAGATTAAATGCACATTGTTTTTTTAGCATAAAATTAAATGGACCAATGCAGCTTTAATTAAACAATCATGGCATTCAGTTATTTGCATGACAAAAACTGTCAGCTGCACCCTGGTACAGTTCAAGCAAGTGAACACAGTTAACCTCAAAAAGATTTCTTAAATAATAAAGTATCAAAGGCCTTCATCAGATTTTGCTCTGATGGAGTTCACAAGCATTCACTATTTTCCTTCTAACAAGTTTTTTTTCCCAACCTCCAAGCTACATTTTTGTTCCCAAACAGTACAGATTGAATGGGAGTTGTATTCTGCTGTGATTACATCTGCCTTTTCAAGATGCTCTTTTAATTCAGAAGAAAAGCTTCAGAAAAAAAGCTTCTGAAATTCTAAAGCACTCCCTTTTTAGCTAGTTACAATAGAAAAGGCAGCAATTTCAGACTTTTTACCCATTATTTACAAGCACACACTGATAAATAAAATAATCCCTCCTACACACATCCACATGCTGTCTCCTCCCTAGCTGTCTTTCCTGAACCCCTCTCCCAAAGGATTAAGCGGGACCTTTCCCAACATGTCCTAGCAGAGGGCAAAACCTTGGAGCAGGCCAAGAAGTTCTGCTCAGGCTGTGCATACCTCTCCTTTCAGTCACCCTCATATCAAAGACAGCAAAAATACCTCTGTACTAACCTTACATAGTATGGACTATGAGAACAACTTTTAACAAGTGTCTACTAAATATTCAAACATCACGTCAGTGAGGTCGCTAAAAAGCAAGGCCCATTAGTGAGCATCTCCACTCTTGGGGCACTGAAGGAGCAGCAGATGCTGCCTCTTGGGGAATACAAGGTAGCTGGGGTAAAACATAATCTGGCACCATAGAGTTCTTTTCTTGTCAATCTGGCCAAAAGGACGGTGTGTCACATCATTTTTCAGAGTGCCAGAAAAAAACAAAGAAATTTCTGGATCCAGGAGGCCAACTTTTCTGTGGCCAACTTTTCTGTGGCCAATGGAACCAGCTTCTGAAGTATACTATTTTACTGTTCAAGTGCTTTTCATAATTTTGATGCAAAAAAAAAAAAAATCATCTTTCTATATATTTAACACAAATCCTTTAAGAACCCATCCTTTCAATGACCCAGTTGATTATTTTAATGCCAAGGATAATTTGGATGATCCCCTATATTCAGGGATGAAAATTTTCTATTATCTGTTCTTCTGATATAATTCTAATTGCCAGGAGAGTCTTCCACTTCACAGACTGCTAACAGAGTCTCCTGTATAGCTTTCCAATAAAATAGTTACCCTGTACACATGGAGATGGTCTTGAAACAAGCATTTCAGAAAAACATGGAGTTATACATTGGAGGGGTGCAACGAAAGCCCTGTTAGTGCTTCTCCTTCTGCACTCACTCAGAATTTAACTTTCCTGTAGGATCAGGCTTCAGAGCAAGCTATCACACTTCATAGCAACTTTCACCTCTTTGTAATTAACCAAGCTGAAATACTGCCATTTCATCTTTAGCAAACACCCATCATAGCTCATTTTGCTGAAGAGAAAGATTTGAATTGCCTTCTTCTATTGAGAAACAGACATTACAGTCATTGTTTATATGATATCTTAGAGTGCAATGTCAAGAGAATCTGAAATATGTTACAGGAAACTTTTTGAGACATTCTTTAAAATTAGGGAGCCAAAAACTTAACCAATTTCACCTTTCTGTATCAGTAATCTATGTTCTTAGTATGCATGCTGCGTTTTCCTTCTTGTGTCAGTTTTTAATTATTAAAATTACATCCAAATCTTCCTGGCATTGAACATGCATCCTGTAGGCTTGATTTCTGCTCTTATATATATATTTTTTATAGCACAGTCTAGTTATTGCTGTATCCACTTTAAGACAATAGTAAAATTTTGTCCCATTTTATAAAGGTCTTTTTCATGGCAGTTTCTTATTCAAATCCAGAAGCAACAAATAGCAACATAAACTAATCACAAGACAGACACAAGTGGTCAATCAAATTCAGAGTACTGATTTGAAATCCAGACAGAATAACTTACAAATCAAGAGAAGAGGATAGAAAGCTGCAGAAATTCCCCACTCCCTTACGCTGCCCCAAATGCCACGTGCTGAGTTTGTTCCCTTCTCCTGCCAGTTCTTCTGCTTGGGCTCCTCAGGCATAATAAACTGGAGCTGATTTCAGCATCCAGTGTGCCAGACCAATTCAATAGTCTGAATTCTTTTAGGTTCATGCTTAAAATGAGCATTTGTTTTCAGTAATAAAAGTGAAACCTTTTGCCGTATGATTCATACCATACCCTTAGTAAAAACACTAAAATAATTCAACAAATCCAGCTGTGATGGCGTGGAGCGGGCAGGCTCTGTGGCCTGTCTGCCAGCTCCTTAACCCTGTGAAGTCCTGCACATGCTCTCTTTGAGCAGCTTATCATAGAATCAGGCTTGCTTCCTTTTGGCTGGCAGAACCAGGGCCACACTACCTGAGCCCTAACGTATGCAGAAATATCCTGAAAAATACACACCAAGATCAGAATATTTCTGCAGAAAACCTGCAGGAAAGAATACTTTCTAATACACAAAGAGGCCACGAGAAGCATATTAAGCATGGCTCCTGAGTTGGGTATTTACAAATATTATGAACTTTTAGTGCCACTTCTCAGAGAATTCATATCAGACTATGTTAGTTATAAAAATATAGAAAAATCATCATGATAGGTATTGTAACAGTGAAGAAACATCAAGGTAAAGCCAATCTTCTACTAAGAGATGACACAGTACAAAAAGGAAGTACATAAAGGAAAGTTGCACAGTAAAAATCAGGGACTTAGGAATGAATACCATAAACACTGAAACCACTGTTCATCAGCTGAAGTGTTTACTGTAACTACATCAACACAACAACCTAATCTAAGATGGAGAATATGATTATGCACCTTTCATACGCTCTGGCACAGACAACAACTAGAACATTATATAAACACGTGTTTGACATCACTAAGCCTCACAGGAAGAGAAAATGCTTTCTGTGGTGTTGCTGTCTGTGTAAAGCAATAGAGGAAGAGGTCAACAATTTTTCATTGATAATCTAGACCATTCTTCTGAAACAACCTATTTCATTGAATTATTAAGAGGATTTTTCCGAAATCCTTTAATAAAACTTTTGTTCTTGTTTGTCACCCAACAAGCCATTTCAAGATTTTTTTTCTGGAGTGGAGTATTTATTCCTTAAAAAAAAAAAAATCTCCCTTATAATGTATTCTGCCTTCTCTTAATAGGATGGTAGTCAATCATTAGAAACAACAAAGACAGAATAATCAATGGTCAAAACGGTTGTATTATGCATTCCACAAACATGCTCAACAGCACACTTGTGCTGACTGAACACAGTCTTCTCCAGTGTCTCTCAGGGAAAAAAAAGAGAAAAAGAATTCAGCTTTATTACAGAACATGGTGAATATATGGAAGCAGTCCAATTTTCTCCATAATTTATTATCTTTGAGGTTAAGTGAATCAGATGTATGCAAAATCTTTGGGGAAACCTTGTGGTTATGTTCCTTTTTTCTTGGAATCACTGAAGTGTGGGGGTTTTTGCTTGAAGCAAGCCAAGTTTAAACAGAGAAAGATGGTCAGTCTCCAGGATTAAGGACAAACATGACTGTGTGCAGTTCATAACCACAGAAGACAAGAGTAATTGCAATCCTGGAAAAAAAAAATCTTAAATAAAAAAAGAAAAAAGACTGAGAGTACGGGAAGATGTGGTAAATGGGCTATGTATGAACTGAAGATACTTTGATAGTAACTGAAACACAATCACTACATTTGAACAATTTAGATAACACACGGGAAGAACTGAGCAGAGATGAAGGGAGAAAGCCAACATGGAAAATGTGTCATTTTTACTATTTTCCTGGAGCAGGTTTTTCCCTTGGGGGGGGGGGGCAGGTCACAAGAACTGGTCTAAGGGAACTGGGATGCAGTTACTGCCCAATTTATCATGTCTTCTGAAAACCCCACTTCGTTCTCTTCACTTGGTCACTGTCTCAAATTTCTACTAGCCAATGCAATCTTCATTGGCATACCATCCCTTAGATCATCTGACATCTAAAGGAAAGAAGCAGTTATCTGATGAGTTTTCTGGTCTGGAAATGAAGGCTTTGAAGAATGACTGCCCCACAAAGTACCCCTACTCATTAAGAACTGCACCTTCAAAATAAATGAAAGTGCCAATGACTACTCAGAAGAGGATTAGTTCTGCTCTGCTTTCAGCCAAAAGTTATTTAAACAAGAATCTGAAAAGCCACTCACAATCAAAATCAGTTCATGGTGCCCCCGTGCTAGCTGTCTGTTTATACTACACATTTTCCTCACTTTCTCTTTTCTTTCCACCATGAAAAAAATCCCAGTACCGGAAAGGCTGTGGAGGCTCCACCAGTAGGAGCATTAATTTGAACAGGATGCCCGTGGCCGGCAGCAGGTACCTAGACCAGCCAGGACTGCCAGAAACAACAGAGTGGGGGTGCTGGGGTTGTTCTCAGCCTTTTGCATTTTATAGGTCTCTGTTTGTTTGTTTGTTTGTTTGTTTTTCCAAGGGAGCAGTGGACATCCTTAGAAATTTCATAGATTTTTACACATCTGAAACAATAGGACGTTCTTAGTCATCATTTCCTGGAGCCCTTTATGGATCAAAGGCAGGAAGGGGGATATGGACCGCAACTTGAAAACTAGCAGCTTAGCAGAGTGATGTTGCCCAGCTCAGTCTAATGCAGAAGGAAAACGCTCCTATTGCTGAGGTCAGCAGAGCTGTACCAGCCTCAACAGAGGGATTTTTTCACAGGTGTGCAGAAAAGATTAACATAGTAAAACCCTATTGACCAGTCCACACAGGAATACAGAGTTATTCACTTGAATTTCTTCCATCATATATAAGAGGTCCTGGACCTACAAGCGGTTTCCTCAGCATAAGACTAACACCTGTCAAAATTTTCATTCTGAAGATGAAAGAATGTACAGCATTATTTTTTTAAAAAACATTCTGAAATAGATTTTTCTGCTTCCTTTCTTGCTTTTCAAAACATCTTGGTTATTTCTCGTTTTTTAAGTCATAAATACCTCCAAAATAACCCCAAAGCTATATATTAAATTCATTCCATGTCACTGCATGCAATACGGCAAAGAAGCTGAAAGATGACCAAAATACCTATTTGGCTTTAGTTTCCAGTCATTGAACCCTGGAAACTTCATTAAGATATAATTCAGATTTGTTTACCTACAAGTTTTCTCTAACACGAAGAGCAGAGAAACTGGCACACTCAAGTACAGTTTTTGAAAACTTACTTGTAATTCCACATATGTAACGTATATAAAAAATACTACTATTATATAGAGATGAAGGGTTTAAATAACTGTAGGTTCTAAAGCAATGCAGAATATACATCAAAGAAAGATTCTAAAGGAAGAAAAATACCCTTATATATTAAAAAAAAAACAACTGACTTTCTTTATACATACCAGTTTGTCCAAATCTTTTAGTGCTTATACTTATAAGCTTCCCTTTTAATGTACTCAGACTAGGGAGTTAACTTGTTCCATAGACCAATTACTTAGGAAAAATGTCCACATTAATAGTATTTGTTACATTCAAACATACTGAATGTATAATTACAATAAAAAAAAGAAGAAATTAAAAAGTTTCAGTGATTTAGTTCAAATAACAAACCAAAGTTCTCATATGACCACATCTATCCAAATTGTGATCTACAGCAAGCACTATGGTAGAAATATCACAGGCATTGGTTTATTTGTAATATTCCCAATGCTCTTTGCTTTGCTTCTACCCTATAATGACAAACTTTCCAGTCTATAATTCTACAAGATGAAAGACACATTTTAATGAACATTTAGAAATGCTGGCCAGATGAAGTGGAATCTGAATATTCAATAATGAAAACTCTTGGCTAAAACTGCTCTCAAATAAGGAGAAAAATCCTTCCATCTTACAAACTAACAAAGACAGAACCAGGCGGTCTGAAATCAAAAAGTTCAAAATCTTCCTATTACAACATCATGTATTCTTCCTATACACATACTAAGCAGTTGAATATTTTGCTCTGAGACTCCTTCTGGAAGACTTTTCCTAACCTGCATGTGCAGCAGAGGTGCAGGCAGGACAGGGGAAGGTGTTCGCTACGCACAGCCCTCCTCCTCCAAAGAGGGGTGACTCCACAAGGCAAAACCACTCTGAACTGTGTGGTTAAGCTTTGTTTCAACATGCCTGCTACAGAAAGGTAACAAACCTTTCCACAGCAAATGTACTGACATGCATTTCATTTTACTGTTTGTTTTGTCAATACACTGCTTTACTACCACTGTGGGTAGAGAAGAAAAAAAAATAAAATAAAATCAACTAAGAAAAAAGAAATAACAGATATTTTCCTGCACTCAAAGAAAAGACAACTCTCTTTATCAAGACAGTGCAGAGAAAACCTAATGTTCAAAAAAAGGAGGCGCCATTAAGCCAAACTATTTCAATTTTACTTGAATGTGTTTCTCTCTGAGAACAAAGACTGCTGTCTATCTCCACTGCCAGGTAGCTCTTTGCTAACTGCACTTCAAAGCTTCATTAATCTATTCTTCATCTTTGCTTCGTTTTTCAGCTGGTTCTCAAATTCTGCTTTCTGATATCACACAGCAAGTGAACACTGATTAAATAAGAGGTTTTTCTTTTCAAAGAAGATTTTTATCCTACCTTCTGTCACAAAGTGTGCCAGTGTGTCACAAAGCAT
Organism: Anseranas semipalmata; assembly: GCA_013399115.1. NCBI lineage: Eukaryota > Metazoa > Chordata > Aves > Anseriformes > Anseranatidae > Anseranas > Anseranas semipalmata. The sequence goes on from VXAA01005294.1 coordinate 9,764, forward strand.
TTTGCAATGACTTGTATTTGCTTCTTAATTTCCTTAGCAAGATTCAGCCCCCCAAAAAAGCACAGTAAATTCTATAGATAAATACAGTACTGTGCTCCCTAGTGCCTTTCAGGGAGTGCCTCTGAAAAACTGCCCTTGCTAGGCAACTGCAACTGAAGCTGTTCAAAATCTAAGGGGCAAGCTGAGAAAAGCGAGCAGACTGACAGCTGAAGTACCACCCATTCAAGCCACACAGACAGAAAGGCTGGCCCCCGACTTTATTTCCTAACTGGCTAACATGAGAATAACAGTGGAAACTGTGTCAAATTACTATAGCTGAATACAGAAAGGATTTGCATAGCATAGAAACTGTTAAGTTAGAGAGTAGTCAGAAACACAATGTTTTGAAATGAACTAGGCTTAAAGAAATTCATGTTGCATGCTTGGGAAACTGCTGGTGGCAGTCTGCACTAACCACTATCTTTGAGAATTCACAGAAAAGGAATGAGGGAAAATATGGTTGAAAGACAATCCTCTGAAAGTAGTTAGCAAAAACCAACACTCTTAAACTGAAAGGATAAAGCACAGAAAGACACTGCAGTAAGTTGCGAGGATGAGGACTGGCCATCACCAGGGATCTTTAGGAGCAGATGAGCCAGGAATGACACAGATGTCACCATGCTACTTTAGATCAAACATACTAAATCAGCTCCCATTCCAGCCTTAGTTCTTTTTAATGATTTTTTTTTTTTTTTTTTAATCAAGCAAACTTCCCCTGCGTGTTGTTCTGGGTCCTTCCATTCAATATTTTCATTCATGACTTGAAAAATGCAGCAGACAGCACTGGTATTAAAATTGATAACAATACCAAGTGAAGGGATTTGACACCTGCAGAAACTCTGGGACAAACAGAGTCAAAAAGATCGTGATCATTCAGTGAAACCGTCTGACCAGATGCAATTCAGTAAAAACAAGTGTAAAAATTTCAACTCAGATAAGAACAACATCTTCAAAAAAGCAAAATGGGAAACAATGGGGAAATTGCAGAAAAGAGCACAGGGAGAGATGATGGGAAATTAATACCAATTTGCTTCCTTTGTTTTTCTTTGAGTACTCTGTGAAAACGTTTCAGAACGATTCTTCCATTCCAGCTGAATGTCCAGTGATACTTTCACCAGCTTGGCAAAAAGACTGTTTTAACTAAGCTTCCTACGAAGACACTTTTTAAGGCTTAGGATTAGCCTGTTTCCCCCTTCTCCTCCAGAGTGAGAGATTCATATGAGGACATTTGAAGAGCATTTGCCTTTTTTTTTTTTT
>VXAA01005294.1:11070-66787 GCA_013399115.1 Anseranas semipalmata
TTTTTTGCTACTGTCCTGCAGAATGCATGACACAGATGAAGAAACTTTGTTGGACAAAAGATGCTGACAGGGTCATGACACTTCCCCTCTTAGTGCTCATGCCCTCCCCTACACCAGAGAGCAGCACATCAAATTCAGGGAATTTCCAAACGCACATCTGAAGTATGGGACAGCAATTCCACAGATCAACTTTCTCTTTACAGGACTCTCCTTACGAAAGTGACGACAATTTGAAGATGGGCGCGATGGCTGGACAATGGACATAATGATGAAGCTTCAATGAAGATCCTGTCAAGTGCGAGGCCTCTTATTCTCGCTTCACTCTGCCATTCAGACTGCAAGCTCCAGGGAGTCTGTATCGACCAGACACCTTCTCAGATGATACCATTCTCAAGAGTTTCCTATTACATCAGTACCAGACATCAGCTCTGGTCTTTTGCATGATGTTTTTCCAGAGACAAGGATTTTATTTGCTTAGTTAAACTTATGCCAATTTGCAAGCTTTATTCCTGTTCATTGCATTTATGCAGATATTTTCAGATACACCTCTCTCTGTTTCCCCGACACAGGCAATCTTGGAAACCAGCAAGTCAATGAATTCTGGAAAATGCCCAGCTGGCAAGTCACCATTTATTCAAGGAAGACTTTTATTACTGTTATTATTATTAAGCACTATGCTGCAAATGCTTTCCAGAATGAGATGTTTGTTGGGTGTTTGATTTGAAGCTCCTATTCCTGGAGGAACATTTCCGAGAAGCTGCTCAGGGCTGTGGTCTGACTCCAGCGGCACCTTCCTTGTGGAGAAGAAATGAACATGCCTCACAGACAATTGATCACATAAAGCCCGAAAGAATTATTCATATTTTCATCGTGCTAAAAGTGGATGAGTATTTTGTGCATATGCTTTTCACAACATCCCTCAGGTCATATGGTTGCCATGACTTTGTCACACATCTTTACAGAGGCAGCTGCATTTAGGATAATGGACCCCCCATATGCGGGAGGTGTGCAGGATCAAGCTGTATGTCTCTACAGTCTTCCACTTTCTTCACAGTCAGGTTCCATTTCTATCTGATCTTAAAAAATACTACTAAAAACAGAAAAAAAAAGATACTTTTTTTTTTTTTTAAACAAGTCTGCCTCCTTTTCTTCCCCTCTAACACTTTTTGTGCCATTAGGTGATCACTGTAAAACTCTTCCCTATACTTATATACCTCTTGGAAAGCAAAAACACTCCATGTAAGAAGTGCCTGTCTTTGTGTTGCTTTCTTCTCTGAAGATAAAATGAAAAAAAAAATTACAAGTTGTTTAACTGTTATTAGTTTCCCTTCCTCAAAAGGCTTAACAAGCATAAAGCATTGAAGTAGCATTTCTTGCCAAGGTCTGTTAGAAGCCTAAAACTGCAAAACAGAGTATGTAAGTAAGGCAGATAAGGAACATACTGTACTTAAATGAACTACTTCTTCTTTATGACACATTAGCATAAAGTTTTATTAATCTCTGTTACAAAACATACTGAAATGTCAGATGGTTTTCTAGACTTCAATATGATTTAATGTAAATATTTTCCATTACTATAAATGCTTTGGCCAAACTGCTCAATTTTCACACTATCCAGCTAGTGGCTTCAGTTCATGAAGACGTTTTAACTCCTTTCTACCTGACTTGAACAGATGCATTTTAATGACAAAAAGACTTCTCAGTGCAAGTGTTTTGTACTTTAGGGACTTCTATATAGAAATTGTATCTTTAAAAATAATAGGCAAGATTTAGCAACCGTAGAGCGTTGGACTTTGCTTAAACCTGCCTTTCCATTTGAGCACCCCTTCACCTCCTGCAACTGTAAAAGGACAGGATTAACCCCATTCCTGCCATTCCAACCCCTTGCAATATATATTCTCAAATTCAGTTTTCAGCCTTTACTGAAAAAAGTCATTTTAGCACATGTAATAAATAACTTAAAACTCAATGTTTCTGAAATTATTTTCTGCTTCTGTATGTCACTATATGAGTCCAGCACAAATGTCATGATTTAAAAAGATGAGTTTTCCTGTCTTCTGCCTCATTTCTCATGATCTTAAGCAAGATATGTACTCATTTTTGTACCAGTGCTTGATTTGCTAGATTGATTTGTAAACATTCTGTAAGGTGCCGTAGTAATTCAATGAATTGTTATAAAAACTTTTGCTCTTCAAAACCTAACGCTGCCTTTATTACTGAAGTCTGAGATCCACATGGCATACACAAGGCTTACCTGTATGAAAAAGACAATGTGACCTTCATGACTTTCATGAACTCATAAATGTATACAGCAAAAAATATAAATAGGTACTGATGGTTTTTCCCAAATGGTGAACAAAAAAGATCTGGCCTTAATTATTAAGCATTTAGTATGCTTTTAATTTTCAGAAGTTTGGGTAAAAACATTTGGAAGACTGTGGACACATGAACAATGTTAAGATGTGTTGACTAATTCCTGCAGCCTTAAGCTCTCTAATGACTAAAATAGTCTCTCAAAAATGTCAGCAATGACAAGTTCGGCATTAACATTCTTATGTTAAAAAAGTAACTACACTCAATGCAGCGTCATACAACCATACAAGTAGTCCATGTTTCATCGACCTCAGCAGAATTTTTCAAAAGGGCATTATTTCTCTCATGCTCTCTACCTGTCCCAGAAACATTTGCTCTTTTATATACTACTAAACACTTGCTCTTCCTGGTGAGGAATTCAGCTCGGTGAAGATACTAAGAAGGTCTCAAATGCTTTTTGACTCACTTGGATAACTGTTTGTTTATTTAGGACTGCTCTTGGTTGCTTTGACCTCACTTATGAACTCTGAGATACAAACATTCACTACTGGTAACAATTACCTAGGCGTGCTCTTTCTTTTTATATCATTTTCCTGTGTTTTATTTAGCTTGGAGAACCACATCAGGATGTCACAACTAAGACATGGTAGTTTAATAGATCTCTAACTGCTACTCACCAGCCCTCCTACAGACCATGCTTCTTATAAGAGACATCTCAAAATACACAAAAAACATCTGTGCTATGTAGGCTATCACCATATAGTAGCCATTATCTAAATTTGGCTTCTCAGTGTACACATGCATTAAGAGAAACTTTTTACTATATTTACATATAACTATATAAATATGTATCAGCAACAAGCTCTTTGGTTTGCGTGAATGGCTGGGAGACTCCTAACCAATAATGAAATTAGTTGTCTAAAAAAAAATTAAAACAAAGGTATCCCTTCATATTGACATTACTGGACAATATAACATAGATGTATTATTGCATTATATTATTAGGAGGTGTATTATCACTAGGATATGCATCAGCATACTTTGTAAGAGTAATAATGCTTTTTAATGCCAGAGCTTTACGGCAATACTTTTAAACATTTGCTGAAAGGAGAGAATAGGCTTTTTGTTCTAATCATATAGCAGGCATAGTGGTGTAATTCTACAACATTTCACAGGCTCATTTCAATGACAGTATTTCATTTCTAGAAATTTGCATTGAGCTTGGCTGAGATACAGAGTAAAGAAATTGCAGCATACTGAAACTAACATTCAGATACCTGAAAAAATGCAGTTCTTCACCCTTTATTCTATATCAGATTCTACATTTCTCCAAAAGATTACGTTTAGGTCATGAGTAATGATAGGGAAGTCTACATAATTTTTATTGTTTTCTGTAGAAAAAAGCTTGAAGAACCTCTAGAGTGAAGCCACGCTGCTGTTTAATATTATCTGCCAACTGCAGCACTTGCTAACATGAATTTACAAAGTTCATAATTAACTCCAAAACACGAATGCAAAAAAAAATACTTATACAAATTTAATACATAAAAAGTATCTTCGTCCCTCTTACGAAGTCTAGAGAGTTATGTTTTTTGTGCATTAGAAGTTTAAATACTACCTTATATATAACTACAGCTCAGTTTACTCTTATGTGCTGTTTCCTTAAGTGAAAACATTCTTAAAGGCAGCTCATCCCAATCTCATCCATTAATTTTCTTCCAGCTTTTTTTTTTTTTTTTAATTCATGCAGGATTTTGGTCCCTTTACAGCAGATGTTCTGTAAGTACAGTAATTCTGAAGTTAAATCATTGCATTTCCCAGTCAGCAACAAATTGCAAAACCCACTTCTCCAAAGTGAGCCCTGGGGCTCTCTGGGGCATGACTGGGGGCCCCTACCCGAGAGATGTATAATGCAATAGTTTTCACACAAGCATCACAGAAACTAAATCAAACTTCATCCCATTTATTGACGTGTTCTCTGCCCAAAGGTTTTGCCTTTTTTAATGCTTAAGTTTTAAAATGAGCAGAACAATACCTTACAGCTTGAAAGAGGCCATTTTCAGAGGGTAGATGCTCAGAATTTTCTGAAGCCAGGTACCTGGTGGCAGATTAATTACCTAAAAACTAAAGAAGCTAGGATCTCCAGACATAGAAAAACTGGTCTGCAGTGCAAAAGGCATCAGAATAAACAGACAAGTACGTGGATGGTAACTGCAGTACTGATATTAGTCACTCATGGACAGCTTACCACTTATGTGGGTTGTTCTGACCTCTGATCCAAAGACAGAGGATACTTTCTGAAGAATACTGAACTCTGATTCAGATGAACTCTTGTAGGAAAAGAATTCTATTGCCAGTAACATCTAAAAATCAGTATAAGGCCAACACCAAATTTGTTTTGATCTGAATGCAGCCTTCACTTTAAATGAGTGCATTTGACTGCACTGCCCTGCCACAGCAGCAGGCATGCTCAGACTGCTACTTTGCTATTAAGGTAAATAACTTTTCACCAATGGTTGCAGCAGATTGCTTAAGACTCCACTGTCTTAGGCCTGACAAAGCTCTAGGCACTGGGACACAAGACAGGGCTTTTTGGCATTATTCTCCTCTCTAGTCCTCAGGAATTCATCCCAGACTTCCTACCATAAGTCATTGTGTTCCAGGTCTTGATGTCCTTATGGATCCACTATCAGCAGTTCTCATGCTATGGTCAGCCAGAGTGTCAGCTCCTCAGCTCCACTACCTCCAAACAAAATACAGCTGTGAAAATACATCCTCTCAGTGGCTGTTGCAATTTCATGCAAGACATTTTAAAGGTCTCCACTGTTTTCTTCTTGTTCCCCACAACAGTTTCCACTGTATTACATTATTTACCAATCAAGAGCTTTCCAGAACTTATTTTTGTCAAACACTAAGAAAGAATGTAATTTCCCTAGCTGCCTCCTCAAAAATAGTACACTACTTTTTTATCCAAATTAAACTAAGAGTTAAAAAAAATCAGCCTGAGACAGACTCCTGGCACTGAAGATAAAACAACCCTATCTGTTGAAAATTAGGAAGTTGAAAATGGAACTTTAAGGAGGTAAAAAGGGGAGTAGAAACCTTAACAAAATGCTGTGGTACTGGGATTACCAATATTCACATTTCAGAATTCAGTGGTGTATTTACTCAAGCTGCAATGTGCATTCACAGCCAAGGCATAAGCAGTAAAGTGTTTCAGATGACTCAGCTGGGCCCAGAGCTCCTACTCCCATGCCAGGCAGTTTCCCTCCCTTTGCAGTCCTTCCTTATATCAGGACAAAACCATGTCTCCTCAAATATCTCTAACAAGAACTTTTCTTCTTCCAAGCCATCCTAAAATCCAAATCATTGCTTGAGATACTTTGTAAGAGCCCTTAAAGAAAAAAAAATTATCTAAAAGCCCTGTGAAGGGTTACTTTAGTACAGTAGTTACAGCAAAGCCATGAGAGCAACTGAGGAAACGTGTTCCACCAGCAATGCTTGCAGGACTGAGCCTTCAGATTAGCACCCGTCTGGAAAGAAGATACAGCCTTCCAACATGTTCATATAGTGCCCAGCACTCACTAACTTCATAATTAATTAAAGCACATCAAGCTTCCAACACCACTAAGAGATTATTCGTTTGTTTAATTGCAGGACTTTATATATTCTTACACTGTTCATTGTTTCTTTGGGACGTAAACAAGCATTGCATTCAGCCCTGGAGATTCAGCCCTGAAATACGCTGCCATTTTAGTTCATGGAAACTTAAAGGAAAAGGCATAAATATGGTGCTGTCAGCTGGAAAATGTGGTGAGTGAACACAAATAGGATTTTGCACAGGTGGCTACATGAGGCTTATATAAAACTATAGGATTTTACAGCAGGCTCACAAGACTCGGACTCCCACATACCACCCTGGATGGAAAGTGGGGAAGTTGGGTTCCTTTTATTTGCTTTCTAAAACAAATGGCCTGGCACATGAATCGCAGCAGGAAACCAGGGTGTGCACACACCAGAAATAAAACCAAAAAAACTGCACAACACACAAAGCATTATGCCTAAAGCTTGACAGCAGAACTGCGAAGGCCATCTTAGCCCTTATAAATCCTTTTTGGTTTTGATTTGTTTGTTGCTTCTCTCCTTCCCCCTCACCCACTCATTTAGAAGGTTGCCTTTATCATAATGAAGTCATAGATTATTCTACATATAATTTCCACAGGCAGAAAAGTAACTTCTCACTAGATTTATCGTGTCGTATTAAGCTACTATATTTCCGCTGGGGCTGGGAAGGACGCCAGCACGCTCAGCATACGCTCTTCCGCCACCTCCAGTCGAGTAAAAGATTTCAGGACCTTCTGCTTGTTTCCAGCTCTAACTGTGGCTCTGATGATATTCTCCATTTTCATAACACAGTTAAACAACAGGATACATTTTTACCATGTATTCTCATGGCACTCGCTGAATGTTTAGTCAAGTTTTAAGTACCACGACTGAAAGCTATTAACAAACAGAAGTCATCCCTTATGAATTCCCTGGGAGAAGAAAAAACAAACAAACAGAAATAAGGATATCACACCTCGTCACCGACACTGCAAGATCTTAGCCCTACACTGCATTTTCCTGGGTTACGCAGGCAGCTGAGCCACCGCAGGCACACAAACCCATGGAAAAGCCCAGACCCCATGCAAAATGCCAGCCTTACTTCAGGGAGTTGGGTCAGGTCCTTGACCTCTTCCAGCATCACTGCTGAATCTGGGACAGTTACCAGCAAACAGCTGGACCACTTACTTTAGGTTAAACGTCCACAGTGTCTGAGAGACAGTTTTCACAACTGCCATCATTCACAGCTCCTGGGAATCCAGAGTCTTGGTTTATACTGTAAAAACATTCAGTTACTGCAAGAGCTAGAAATGAGAAAGGATAGTACTGATGAGTCCCAGGAAATCTGGAGCAAAGCGTTAAGGTGAGGCGGGTCACTCTCCTCTTCTATCAGAAATGGATTGCCAAACATATATTAGTAAGTCAAAGACTTGTAAAGGAGTTTAGGGACTTTCTCGTTGTTTTCCCAAGTTGGAGGTTCAACAGAGCTGAGCTAAGACATTGACTGACATCAGTAACATTGCTGGGACTAAGGCAGACCAAGCGTGAGAAGCGAATAGGTTGTATCATCACATTGGATTACTATCCTCTACACAAACTACAAGAAAAAAAAAAGGGGGGAGGGGGGGGGACAAAACCACCCTTTCCCTAGGAGTTCCTAATGTCCTTTTCTCAACCATTCTAGAGAACAGACACTAAGGTCATTAGAACCCAAATGAACTTTTAAAATAATTTTTGCTAGAAGCCACTTCTTAGCTACGCAAAATTGTTTCTCCTCTTCAAGAAAGGGGAATTTCCTGCATGAACCTGTGTTGTTGTAAGATGGACATTTATGATACTTCACATTCCATGTCATATTCCAAAACCATTAACACAAAAATACCAGACAGACAAGGCACCCTTCCCAAAGCATGCATGCATCTGTAAGTGCATGAGCAGTTTCCACACACACACACACACACACACACAAAAAGCAACTTGGAAACTTCAAGAACTTTTACGTGTTAAACTACTCTATGTGACATTGTTAGGACCTGCAACAGCTTCGCACAGCTAGAATAGGACAGCAATATCAGAAGTAATTAGAATAGGTTGGGAAATGTGATTTCATAGTATAGCTAAGATCTAGGAATAATTTACTCATTCGAAGATCACAAAGGGGAAAGTAGTTTTACTCCTCCCAGCCACTCACCAATATCCTGGAGGAGCTAAGGTTTCTGTTAAAACGATCACAGAGGAACAGGCATTTTACAGTTTCAAAATTTGTTTTCAGTACAGAAATAAATGAAGGCAGTTCACACTTTTCAGGAAACTCATAAAAGCAGCACAGAAATGTCAGAAACCCAGTTCCAATGTCTTCAGTGATTAGAAATTTCTGCCATTGCAAATGGAAGAATACTATCACCTCTAACATAACACTGTTTTCACACAGCTGAAATTATAGTCTTTATTTCTATGCAATCTGGCATACAACCTGTTTTTGACTTGACTGCTGTTTTTAGTATGCTAGTTAGTACTAAGAACATTATGCAATTTTGGCGTTTTGGAATATTTTTCTGCAGAAATGCCAGTTCCACATTTTTCCAAAACTGACCTGTTGTTTAGTGTGAACCTAATTTTTCTAGATTGTTCTGAAACACATCTCTGCCCTTACCAGCTTTTACAATATCTTTAGTTCAGAATCATCTGCAAATATAATCAAAATGTTAACTCTGCACTTTCTAAGCATTAATGCAGATGTTAAACAAAACCAGAGTACTGATCCTTAATAGACACCTTCTTTAATACGTACTTATGCTATTAGAGCTTAACATTGTGCTATATGAAAAGTATTAGTCATTACTATTAATATCATCAATAAGAATATATATGCTAATGAAGAGTGCAGGTTAGATGAAGGAAAGAGAATTTGCTTCTATAAAACATAATCGGTTTTCTGTTTACAACTGTAGTGTTGCACTCTAGCTCAGCCTAAATGATACAAACCCACGTTCAGCCACCAGCAGCATCCTCAGTGCCACAAGAGACTCGTGCAACCAGCACATGGTCACGCGCTGCCTTCTGCAAACCTGCCCCGAGGCATGCCTGGATGTAAGCCCCCGGTGCAGCTCCTGCTGGCACAGCTGCAGCTTTCGGGTTTGTGACGCAGCTCTGCCACCTCTACTGCTCAGCATGAAACCAAGCTGCACGTGGAGCCAGCTCAGGATTCCCTACCATCCTCCTTACCCCCCTACCCCATTACTCAGTGTCACTGCAGCAAGCCCAACAACATCCCCCTTCTGAACTCTCCAAATTCGATGGGAAGGAAGTTAATAAAAACTACTGAGACTTGCTGGAAACATGACATCCGTAGCCAGGACGCTGCTGGAAATTTACTTACTACCATCTTAGAGAAAAATCAGCTCATACAACAAGCGAGAGGCTTTTGCTTACAACCTCTGAGCACTGAGCCGCTTGAGCAAGGCTGTCATTGCGAGCACACAGCAGCCACCCGCCGCTTCCTCTGCGCGCTGTGCAAAGCACTCGAATAGTAACGGTTCCGATACGAAAACTTTCAGGGCTGCCAGCAGTACACACCATGACATTTTTAAACTTGAATTAGTTTATGATTGAATCATCAACTACAGCTTCAAATGTTCCAGAACTACAATGTGGAACATATGAAATTATTCACTGGGACACAATTCTTTACCGTGTTCTAGTTTCTAGCAGCCCTGAATTCAAACCATGCAGTTTCAAAGTAGGACCCATAACAAGTTACTTTTGAGACTTCTGGCTAAGTGTTAAAACTAGAAAGGAGAAAAGGGAATTAAAGCTGTTTTGAGATAATTTTCTTTTTCTCCATTTGCTTCTATGGAAACCAGACCCTATCTGTTTTTTCTTGCTACTGCTGCTTTTAGAAAAACTCAGGTACATTCACACTTTCATTTAATCTCTTGCTTCTACTTTAGCAAAAATCCCAGTTCTGCATGGTAAGAAAAAAATAATACTTCTGGTGTGCCAAGAACATCCCATACTGAACAGTGGCAGAGCTGTGCTACTGCTGATTCGGCTCCTTCTGAAACCCCTCCTGATTCTGTGATTCACCTGACTGGCAACAACAGAAAAAAAACATAGAGAGAGAAAACATTCAAGGTAACAGCTGAATAACCCACTATTCATCAGTGAATTTTTTTTTTATTATTAAAACAGATTAACAATGCTAGGCAAGGCTAGCTCTTCCACTACACTCCATCATGTGTTTACATTTCCTGTAAACATTTTAACCATAACACTTCTGCACCTTCTTCAGCTATTAGGAATGCAGTTTTAATGTAATAATAATGAAGAGATGCTCCAACCCCAAACGTAGAGTACTTAGGAATGACACCTTCCCTCAAGTGCTACAGATATATTTCACTTGCGATACGAACCAAACTAAGCTACCTGAGAGTCTCTTGCCGAAACCCACGGCAAACGTACAGCGTGAGTCAGGTGGGCATTGATTCAGCCTTACAGTCTTACCAGTGCTTGAGCCGCCACCTCACTCAGAGCAGGAATCCAAGTCCCCAGCGGAGCTGAGCGACCGCGCTCTCCTTCCAGGGCCCATTGCCGCTGCCATCGCCACCAGCAGCTCCCGCGTGAGCCGAGCCAGGCCCCGGCCGACAGCCCCAGAGGAGCATTTTGAGAGTGTGTCCATGAGAGACCCTTGTGCAAGGCCACCGTGGAAAACTTCATGTTCCCCACACCCACAGGCATCCGGCAGGAATTTCTGCCTCACACAGAGGCCCCGTGGTCCTACACCAACCCTCAGACCTGTGGCCACGGTGAATTTGCCATGGCCACACAGGCAGCCGCGGTGATGTTTAATCTGAGAAAGGCTCTTCAGGGGAACAAGGCTACTTGCTGGTTGAACATGAGCCAGCAGTGTGCTCAGGTGGCCAAGAACGCCAGTGGCATGCTGGCTTGTATCAGAAATAAGGTTGCTAGCACGACTAGGGAAGTGATTGTCCCTCTGTACTCGTCTCTGGTAAGGCTGCACCTCGAGTACTGTGTTCAGTTTTGGGCCCCTCACTACAGGAAGGACATCGAGGTGCTGGAACTTGTTCAGAGAAGAGCAATGATGCTGGTGAAGGGACTAGAAAACAAGAGTTATGAGGAGCGGCTGAGGGAACTGGGGTTGTTTAGTCTGGAGGAGGCTGAGTGCAGACCCCATTGCTCTCTACAACTACCTGAAAGGAGGTTGTAATGGTGTGGGTGTTGGTCTCTTTTCTCAGGTGACAAGTGATAGGATGCAAGGAAACAGTCTCAAGTTGCGTCAAGGGAGATTTAGATTAGATGTCATGAAGAATTTCTTCATGGAGAGGGTGGTTAGGCATTGGAACAGGCTGCCCACAGAAGTGGTGGAGATACCTTCCCTGGAGGTATTTAAGAGACGTGTGGATTTGGCACTTAGGGACATGGTTTAACAGCGGACTTGGTAGTGTTAGGTGATGGTTGGACTTAATGATCTTATGGGTCTTTTCCAACCTAAATGATTCTATGATACTTGCTGCTAGGACAGGCCAAGGAACATGTGCAATTGGAGAGCATCAGCAAGCACACGATCCATGGGCACAGCAGCTGCTGGAGTCACGGAGCAGTCAACAAAACCACATGGGTAACTCACTTGCTGGGCAGGTTTGAGCAGAAGGTAAAGTGTCTGCCGTCCATACTAGAAGTAGGTGAACACCACTATGGTCAAATTTTCCCCCAAATACAAAAGGGCTGCCAGGAAAATCAGAACAGAAATGAGTACTGGGAACTTGTCTTTGTCCCGCTACCCTCAGCTGAAAGTGGACTTTTGCAATTTTATGACTTAATCCATGAGGGAGCAGAGGGCTTCTGCCCACACACAGGGCAGAGGCAGCATCCTGCCCGAACCACATCTGATCTCATTTGCACACCTAAAGGTTCCAGAAATCTGACTGATTTTTTTTTTCCCGTTGTTGTCCAGAAAACAAGGAATACTGGGTTTGTGTCCACCTGCAGACATTTTGACTGAACTGAGCAGCCCACAAGCAGAGGTGAGAGTGAAGGCCAGTCTGCAGCGGGACAGTGCTGCCCCAGCCAGGAGCCTTCCCCCTCCCAAACCCCATTTTCTGTCTCACGTATGACCAGCAACACTCAATGAAGCTGAGGGCAGCCTGACACCCGGATACAACACAGAGGGAAATTCATTCTCTCCCCACCCCTCCTTGCACCTATTTTCCAGCTTCTCTACTTGCACTCCTTGACACCGATCACTGCCACTTTCAATCTATCAGTACATGTCTCCTTGGTGTATGTCCTTACAGTACACTCTGCTGCCCAGGGACTGCCCAGGTGGGCACAGGAGACTGCCTGCTCTTGCTGACCTTCCCTGGTTGACAACAGAACACCTAATTGAAAAGGATGAACATTTTTCATGAAAATGGTTAAAAGAAACATCACTAATATTTTAACTATCAGATGACTGCAGCTCCATGTGGCAGTATTACACACTTTCGCTCACCTCCTTCACTCCCGCCAAACCATTATTTTCATGTGGTATCATTTCTGGCATCAAGCTATGTTATAAAGAAGGTTAAAATGAATTTTTACAAATGACATTATTTTCTGTAATCTGAAGACTGCAGAATGTGTGAACAACTTTCAGCATTTTCCTTCTAAAATTTTATGATCTACAAAGACTTGTAAAAACAGTGAACAGTTATTCTGAAACACATTCTCAAGCTAGACATGGAAATTACAGCTGGAAACACAACCTGTTTTTTTTTTTTTTTTTTTTTTACTGAGCAGAGAAAAAGGAAAGCAAGACAACACATGCAGACAAAAGTGTGACACTGTGCTATCCAGAGGGTTTTCAGTACATGTAAAAAACATTTTACAGTAAGAAACAAAGAAATTAAAATAAAAAAAAACTTTTTGTTGAACCAAAGAGCATCCTATTTTTGTGTTTAATTGAATGTTCTCCAAGCAAGACATCTGAATTCAATTAACAGAAGTTTTTTTCTGAGGTTTGTGTTTTTGTTTTGTTTTGCTTTTTTAAGTACAGAAAATTTAACTATGTGAACTCATTTTTGTTCGATGACAGGATTGCGGGACAGTAAAAGCATAGTACAGGTTTTTTTAAAAAACTGTGTGCAAAAGAAACATGGAATGTGATAACATTGAAACAGTGCACTGAGATGTGCCACAGTCATGCTGCTACTAATTCATATATTCTGAATTTCAGAAGTAATTGTTTATCCTCAAAGTCTTGAGCGTACAGATGACGTGCTAATTTGTTCCCAGGTGTCTCATTGTAATGACTTTTGTTCTTCAGAAAAAGATAGATTAAGGTTCATTTTGCTCCTGGTAATATTAAGGCCACTCAAATAAATCAGTAACTTGAAAAATGCATGTAATTAAGAGTTATGTTTTGCCTAGTATTTTCAGCTATCATTTCACAGTTGATATGCAGAGATTGATACACAGAAAGTTCTGATGTAACAACACAGAAGTAGTCAGTAGCTTCTTTCTGCTGTCATTCGTGACAATTTGGGTTTCTCTGGAAGCATAGCTCCGGTGTCAACTTTCCAATTTTCACCTGGAGAACGTCTCATCTGCAACCTACAGGCTGGAAATGACCTACAGGAGGCTTCCTTCACCTTCCTGGAGAAGGTGTGAATGACCATCCAAACTTCCCCTCCAAAACCTGCCACGATCCCAAGCATGGAGCGTCGCTGCTCATCTAGGAAGCCTGGGACAGAGTATTGCTGTTACAAGACATCGAGGAGCAGAGTTGTCCACCAGGGCTGTGAGAACTTGCACTGAAAGGTGCAAAATCCTGAACATCCACAAAAATCCACATCAGTATTGCACGCAGCACATGGGAGGAAGATGGAATACTCTTGGTAAAATACATTAAAATGGAGACATGCCGTTATTACCATTGAGGGATAGAGGCAGTCTGTGGGGGGATTCTAGATGCTGATCCAGTCAAGCCATTCAATACCGATAAAATACTTGTTCTGGGTATTTTCAGACACTGATTAGTTCATTAACAGATCACAACAGACTCTTCCCCCAGTCTCTTTGTGGGGAGCTACCCTGACTGATATGTGCTGTATAATAAACACTCTGCATCCTCTTCCACAGGCTGTACATACAGAGTTGTGTCAGGCAGTTTTGCATTTCACAGGAGCACAGGAGCCATGACTATTCTTTTCTTATAAAAAGAAAAAAAACCTCATTCTTTGTTCTAATGTCTAACAAAAATGTACCAAAAGATTTGTTTGCATCTGATCCACCTTCTTTTCCAGAAATATTTGTTCAAAAACAAGAGCTGACAGAAGTTCAGAATTCAGCAAGCAGCAAGGGTAAGAGCAACAAGCCTTCCAGCACTGTCCACGTGAATACTTTCCTTTGCACAGCTTGAGCCCATTAGCTTCTTTTGTTGTCTCTACACCATCCAATAAAAGTAACTGAATCCAGCCCCATTTGTAATATCCCATTATTCAAATGCAGGCATTTATGCCTCTCTTTCCTCCAGATTTATAGAGAGAAGTTTCCTCCAATTAATAAGTTGGTCAGCCTATTAGATCTCCAGCTTTATGGGAATAAAAGGCTGTGTTATTAAAAGGGTGGGGATGTGCATCTTGTGACCTGTGAATCCTCTGTGAAGTTGTAAACACAGCACCAAATCCACAATGAAGTACTCAAACCACACAAAAATATAACAATGCCTACCAGCCATGGTAAAACCAACCCTAATTTTAAGGCATTCATTTTTCTCCAAAGTAGCAAATGTTGGTTTCAGAACAAACAGATTTAAAATTTGAGAAACTACTTCATGCTTTCTGTTAGCTCGGCATGCACACTCAAATCAGAGTATCAAGCCCTGTTCTACAGAACATAAACAACTTCCATGTAAAACAGGGAAGAGACATTACAGCATTTGTTTTGGGGTGCCTCTGAGAGAAGCAACTGACATCTCTAAGTTTATAAAATCATTTCCATGCCTCAGGTCACACAGTTTCAAATGACAAAAATATTTCTTTCCAAATTGTTACCTACCACATCTGACTAAACAGCATGCACACAAGAAAGAGTATGTTTGTTTTTCTAAAACTATTCCATATATAAAATTAGCTTGCTTGGTGACATTCTGATGGTAATCCCAAGCAAAAGCACATTTCTGGTTTATCTTGGAACAGATTACCAGCTTGCAACTCACACAGGTAGTGCTGTGCATGTTACTCCTGACATGTGAAAGCCTAGGACCAACTGTAACACTGAGGAAGAGCAGCTGGGATTATTCTGCTATTACAGAGGGCTAATTTCCCACTTTTCCTGCAATTTTACAATAAGGAAAGAACCATCACTCAACATTTGCAGTCCTGTTGTTCAAAGCATTAAGAAGAGCAGTACAAAAGGCTCAGCTATCATTACAAGAGAAGACTGTCTGCCATCCATGTGAATGGAGCCCAAGCATTGCTAGACAAATGCAGAAACATGGCACTAATATTGATGATGATATTTGGCACTGGTTTAGAATTGTTTGGAAAGACAAAGTGTTTCGGGGAGGTATGTGATATTAGCTGGACATCTGCTCTTAAACTACAGGAATTCATGCATTTGCTTGTTGTTTTCCAACTTCACCTTCCCAGGAGGTCAAACTCCAAATTCAATCTGATGCTAACCTCTTGCTGTGTTCTATGAAAAGCCCAACACAGAGCTCCAAGAAAAGCATGATCATCAAAGCCTTCTCCTGGCACATCTGAAAATTTCCCAGGAGCAGCTATGATTGTTTAGCTGGTCTTTGGCTCCGCTTCTCGGACGGGCCTGCTGCACTCCCGCTGTCAGCCGCGAGACCTGGCTCACTGGTGGAGCCCGAAGGCAGCCCTCGCCTGCTGGCAGCGCTCTGCAGTGCCTCTGCCAGCCTCCCTGGCTCTCGCTGCCTCCTCCCCAGCCTGCTTCCTCTCTCTGCTGATATCTGCAAAACACAACCGGCTCTGTCGGACTCTGTCTCAGTGAAGCATCCTCCTTTGCCCGTGTCCAGGCACCCTCCAGAATCATATTTTGCCTGCAACCTTTCTTCCTCCCCTGCTGTCAAAAGGGATGATGAACTTGAAGGGGGGATCATGTGGGAAAAAAAACAGATGGGAAACCTTTCTTGATGCATAAATTTACTTAATGAAATAAAACCTCACATGTCCTGTTTGGACAGTTCATGGGGAATTCTTTTTCAGTAAAACTTCATAGGTCTGCTGGCGACTGAAAGTTTGCTAGAGCCCAGGAGCGCTCCTCTCTCTTTGGCTCACGCACAAGCTACTTGTTCGAGGCTGTGTCATGAGTAAGCTATTATCCACATTTGTTTAATAATACCAAGCCTCACAGCTCCTGTATTTTGTAAAGGGACAAATATCCAGCTCAAGCACAAAATGTTTAACCCTTGGGCAGAGTATGTAAAGTGAGCACACACAGCAGAAAATGCCGCATAAAGTTCAGATTCCTTCCTGAAAGCGAAAAGAATTTCCCTTCTTTCCCCTCCCAGATGCCAGAAGAAATTATTCTCGTATTATGGTCCTGTATAACAGGTTAGAGAATTTTACCCCACAATTATTGCCCAGCTCTCCCCTGACGCAGAGTATTTACAGAGTATTTACAGAGCATGCCCACCTTTGGTGAGAGCTGCCACTTTTGAAGGCAGAACCAAAGCAGTTGATACTGCTCGAAACAGCTGAAAGTCCATTTTGACAAAGACTGTTGCAGCCGATTTTATTTCAAAAAGTAAGGTGCTGTGATGAGGTTGTAAAAAAAATGAGTTATTTTTGAAGTGTTGAATATTTCAGTCCTGGCATTCACCAAAGAAACCAGCAGAATGTTTCCATTTTTTTCAGAAAAGACATATCTGAGTCCTTGCCACAAGAAATGTTTTTGTCCTACATTTTTGATAACCTCCCAGAACATTTTCTCCTCCCTTAATTAAAAAATGTGTTGTTTTTTTTTTTTTTCCATGGCTTCTACACAAACAGCATAGGAAAGCCAGAATGTTTCTCGTAATGTAACTTTCAAAGAACTTGCTACTGATACTGAGCTTGTTGCAGCCAGATTCTCCGTAACAGGTTTTTCTCTGTACATCTCTTAAGGCTGTCCCCTGATTTCTCCACGTAATGCAATTATCGTTGCTATTTTCAATACAAATGTATCTGATTTCAGCTTCCAGCTATTGCTTCCTGTTATAACTTTCTCAAGTACTGTAATTTCTTTGGTATTTTTCTCCCAGCAAAGGTACTTGACCACTGTAATCAAGTTATATCCCAGTCTTCTTTATGCTAAACCAATACTTACTGGGTTCTAAGTTTCATATTACAAGGTATTTTTTTCCAGCCCTCAAATCAATTTTGTGGGGTTTTTTTTCCTGGTACTCTCTCCAATTTATTTATTTATTTTCCTTCTAAAAAATGTAGCTGATCAAAATTACGCTATGAACGGAGATAAATGTCTTCTAGCCGTTCTTTTGTTTACATGCATTAGAGCAAATTATTTCTTCTTACCACCTTCAGGCACCAGCCTGAAGTGCATGTCCATATATTGGAGAAAGAAAACTATATATATAAAACAAGCTAAACTTCAATACTGACCTACACAATTGAGTTATTTTATGTACATAAATATTTGCAAAGATTCTAAATCTGGATAGCACAAACACTATACTAGTGATGTACCTATTACTGCTTAGGCTAAAATTAAAAGATATTTAAATATATAAAATATCAGTGTATCTTTGCAAGACTAAGAGGATTTTTCAGATTTTAACAAACCAAAGCAAGTTTTACTCCTTAAATAGTAATTGATACCAGCAATACTAATGATACTAATTGATACCAGAAATACTAATGAATAAGAAAAGAAAACTGGACAATGCTGCCCACTAAATAGTTTACAAGTATTACTTATCCAACTCATTTTCGGAATTAGTCTTTAAAAATTCTGTCTTTGACCTATGGATTGGGACTAATTTCTAGTTGGTCACAGACACAATATTTAGCATCAAATATTTTAGTCAAAAATACAGCAGGAACCAACTGATTCTGAAGAGGCACCAGCATCATATCTCTGGCAAGTTAATAACTGTTATAACTTAAAGCTGCTACTTCGTCAATTGCCATTGAACTAGACCTTAAGTTAGTCACTGTTATTAACTATTTCTGAAGCAAAACAGCACATCCACATTTAAAAAAGTGAAGTCCAGCAACAGAAGTCAAAGCATGACTGCCATCAAAATCTGTTATCATCTTGGTCATCATACAGACATCATGTTTTTTGTATGAAAACACTGCTTACATTCCTGTTATAGAAGGACTGGACATGTCTTTCTCCTCCATATATAGAAGTATTTTTCTGCAGAATTTCAATGTCTTTGAAAAATCGTCCATTCTCATAGTGGAAATGTTTCCCTGGACATAGTCAAAAAGGCTACAATGTTTTAAACCCAAAAGAACTTTGTTGTATTTACATTTTTTGAATATTCTGTAGAATTTTTTCCTCCATTTTTCCCATAAGTAGAAGCAATTTCCTAAGCTATTATAGTGACATAGACAGATGTACACAGACGTGAATAGGCACTTCCTGGCCTTTTACCTTGGCTTAGGTGTTAAAATAAGGCAAAAATTAGACTCAGCATCTGCCCTTTCAACACAAACAACAAAGAGAACGCCCAGAAAATTTTAAGAAGGTTCTTAGCTCTTTCAGTTCCCCCTTTGTATTTTAACTATCATAGATTTTATATTTTGGATTATTCTTAAATACAGATCAAGCGAATTAACAATTTAAAATCTAGATCCCTCTAAATGTTAACATATGCCTCTGCAAGCACCAGTTCTTTCCTCACTGATCTGCTGGCACACCTTTAAATAACAAAATTCTGTTAGTACCAGAAACAAGAAAAACACTTTTTTTCCCCAAAGGTCTCCAGTAGTTCTTTTTCACATTCCATTTCCATTAGAAGTCCTTTCTTCAAAATAGCATTTCTTTGCTGCATCTGTTGAACCACCCTCATGTTGACAAGTTTCTCTCATAGTAAATGATGAACATCATTAGAGCTGGCCATAAAGCTAGTGGAAAGCAAGAAAACACCTAAATGTATTCATTTCTAGATTTCACCAAAATATGCACGATGACAACATGAAAGCACGCAACAGTGGACACCTCTGTTCCACACAGAGGGTGGTATGACAGCAAAGCCACACCTGGAAACAAGCAGTGTACCACATCGATGGTGGGCTGGCATGTGGACTAAGACATTATCCAGAGCCAGAGCAGACCATGGTGTGCTGCAGCACCCATGCCACCGCATTGTTCAGGGACACGCGCGTGCTGTCCTGGTCCCATACGTGGGGAACATCTGCCCACCAGCATGGTTTACACTGGCATGGACATCTCCGTGCTCTTTGTGGTGTCACAGCACTGCAGATGAGGCCTTGTGTATGAACAGAGTGTCATGGGTCTGAATGGAATGAAACAGGAGGTGGCCACGTGGCCTTCAGCTTGTTTCTCCAGCCTCACAGCAACGGCAGCTGTGGGCACGCTGTTCGCTGCGTCAAATACCCAGGTTGGCATTCACCTCCTATTGCAAGGTCTTATTTACAGCTGCTTAGAAACTAAAAGAGCTTTGGCCATTTTGACCAGTATTTTCCACATCAAACATGTGTCTCATGCTGTAGGTTTTCAGGAAGTAACACCTGACATAGGCAAAAAAGGAAGTCTTTTCTTATCAAATATGCAAGCAATAGCAATTAAAGGCTACCTGAGAGAGAATGTGCTTATTTACCACTGGCAGTTCTTCAAGATGAGGTAGATCAGCATAAATCTTACTGAGACATGCACATACTTCATGAGAGCAAGCCACGAAATACTGTTCAGTATAGTACCCTACTGACTAAACAAATAATACTAAATGAGGGGGTTACCTACAAGCTGAAGAGCAATTAAAACAGAATCTCCAAGATATCAGAGAATAGGAATATTGAGCACATCTCCAGAGCTAGTAGGAAACAATGCTCTCACAAACTTGTCACCTCAGCCAGCAATTTTTATTTCCCCCCAACAGAAAATTGTTTTTCTTTTGCAGTGAAAACTGTTATCTTATGCAAAAAAAAAAAAATTAGCCCTCTTTCCATAATACTCAGCTTCATCAGTCCTTTGGTAGAAATGCCACGTTTTTTAATCTCTTCAAGCCAGAACAGTTCCAATACTTCTGCCTGAACACAGCAAAAGTATCATTTATGCACAGACACATGGATTCTAGCTGTCAGAAACACTCAGCTGAGCATGTTGGATTTCATCCCTTTCCCATTTTTCAGAGCCACTCTATCTGATATAGTATGCACCGTTAAGACAGTACACGATATGAAATGCAGCAACATTTGGATTTGCAAAGAATATCATTTTAATATTTATGCATTTGCATTTTTATTTTTTAATATAAGCTTTCTTCGTTCTGAAATCTAACAAGAATGTACATATGAAGCATCTAGCAGAGAAAGCATAACTTAAAAACTAGCAATATCTACACCTCAGCATCCAGTTTCTAGCAGTTATAATTGTGCACACCTTTTTAAAGAAACTGCAGCCATCTGCAAGTAACAAGACAAGTGACTCAAAGGTAATAATCAGGGCCCGGTGTCACAAACACGGCTGGCTCCTTCCTGCCACAGCATTTACCAGCCCGTGCCAACGCCAAAAGCACCCACATGATCTCGCTGCCTTCAGAGCCGATGGACCTAAGTGCACCCAGAAAACTCTCAGGAGTCCCCGGACAACAGACTTGAAATATCTGTGGTGAAAACATCAGAAGACTCAGCTTGTCTCAACTTGTCTTCACTTGCAAAGCTACCAATCATTTTTCTTTCCAAGACATTTTTTTTTGTGGAAAAAACACAAAATAATAAAGTTCAAAAGGTCATTTCTTTCCTGACTTCAACTGATCATTTCTCCTCTCTCTTCTTTTTGCTTCTACAAGAAGGGATGTACTGATCTGGGACAACTGTGAAGGTTTCTTTTTGCTCTCTGTCCCTCATGTTATAATCTACCATCTCCATTTCTGTTTTCTCCAAACAGGAAGTGCCTGTTTTATATTCCCAACCATTTCCAATTGCTAAAAACACTCATACACTTCCCAAGTGCCTGTACCTCTGGAAGAGTTGCGGCCATGAGGTACCCAAGGCCACAGCCCTCAAAGTAATCCTGTCACTGTGAGCAAAATTACTCATGTAAGCAGAGCACATAGGCAGGAGAGGAAGGGTGGTGGAAGGAAATGCTTCTCTCTGACACACTGATGACCCAAGTCACCTCCAGTAGGCACAGGGTCCACCTCCAGAACAGGTCGGGACAGCATGATGAGCCTGACTGTAGTGACATTTCCAAAACCTCAATCCTGTACCTACAGTGGGCAGCCAATCAACCTCACCGAAACTCATTTTTGTATTTCCAGAATTGGAAAGGGCCTTAGCTGACATACGGAGACATACTTCCACTAAGACATCAAGAGACTCAAAAGACGCAGAGCTTTTCTAAAGCCAACTCCCTCTCATAGGACGGCAGTTCGTCCTCTCTGTCAGAGCATCCTGCTAAAAAGTGAAGCCCTATGGCACTCGGTGTGGGATGGGAAGGCGCGTATTCACGCCTCCTGAGAGGACCTGCGGCTGCTGCCAGCATCACTTTCTCCACTGCTCAGCCTCCCGGCATCTCTTCCGCATCTGCATGAGCTCTCTCCTACAGCAGCCAATTCAACCACCCTTCGCCCATTCTCTGAATAAAGAAGTTGGATGGCACTGTTACTGAAATAGGTATTCCCTAAATAAAGGATTCAAAATTTTCTTCCTCCTAGGAAACATATAACTGAAGTAATATCTTTCATTAATGTACAATCCCTATGTTTTAGGGGAATTATTTTAATCCACAATAAGAGCTTCAAGCACATACATGAAATCCCACAGCCTGCAGATTCTAGCATGCAGCAGTTTGTTTCGTCTTTGTTGCTATTGTAACACTATTACTCAATCGCCTAACTATGAGAAGCCCAACATACGCCTCTCATCTTTCTGTATATCTTCAAACCCTTTTGACCCATTTCACAAACAACACTAACCAGCACGCTAATCACACACACACACACAGAAGCTTTCTGCTGGCTTAACGCTGTACAATGAGCAGTAAACACTTCCAGAGAAAATGCAGTAAAGGTAACCAGCCACAGTCAAAGCACCTGCCCACCCCCATTCTCTGGACTAAACATGGCACTCAAAACAAACAAAGCGAATTACAAAGAAATAACAACTTTCAAAAAGACAACAAATCCTGTTTCAAAAGAGTTAGACATAAGCACCTGTTAGACATAAGCATCACTTCTGATGGAGACTCACTGCTGCTTAAAACCTTGTCCTTGCACCTGAGAGGCAGGAATGCAGAAGTTGAATATGCTCAAACACTTTAAAAATCATTACAATGAGGCCTATATCTTCACCATGCTCTCTTTACCTACTGGAGTATCAATTTTTGCAAATATGAGTAACTCCACATATAATAATTTTAAATGTTAATTTGTCTGTGTCATGAATACAGATAAAGAAATCTCTCAAGTTTTTCACATGAAAAGTGCTACCTGATGTGAGGAAGAAGGACTTGGGACCACAGGCTCTTTCCAAGGACAAACAGTTGATAAATGCTAAAACTCAACTGCTTTCCATAATTCCCTTTAACTGAATGAGTATACATTTAGACCCTAAGAGCTGCCCACAAAGGCTGGAATTGCAGACTATGGCCTTGATAAAGATATTCTTCATTCCAGTAAAATAAAATATACAACCAAAGAAAGGCAGACTGTATCTAGGACAAACTAAATCCAGTACTGTTTTTTTTTTTTTTCCTTCCCCTCTATGCAGTGACTGCTGCACTCACCAGAGCTGAGATGCAGCCTGGCCGGATGATCAGAAAGCTCTCAGGGCACAATCACACTGTCCAGTGAAGTCCCATGGGAGACGTCCAACTAGTCCTGAAAATAAGCCAGTCTGATACTGCATCAGTTTCATTGCACCAGCACAGTACTCTGCTCAGGCTCATTATCCCGTTTAGTATATGAGTTACTGAATTAACTAAACAAAGACAGCTTAAGGAGACTACAGATTATTCTTTTATTCTTCTCATATTCAGTAGATTTGTAGCATTCTGTGACTCCAATAAGCTTTTGACATGACAAACATATTTGTCCATATTCAGAACAGTATAGCCATGTTTCTTTCCTTTCCGAATGACAGCGGAACTCCTTGGAGACCCTTAACACCCAGGTCCTTGCCATCACTTTCTCCCACTGCGACTGCATGCCTAAGCCTGCCTTGCAACATGGTATGAACCACACATCTTTACGGCATTTCTGGCTGAATCTGCAATACATCTGCCACTCATGGTACCTGCAAGTACTGGAACCAAGCCTTTCATGCCAGCATCATCGATCAAAACAAAATAATCCATTTTATATGAGCTAAAACTGCACAGAGTCAGTCACCATCATGTAAGAAAGGCTGTCCTAGCAATTCCTCAAAATCTATACATATATGTTGGAGTTTGAGATGCATCCGATTACCCAAGTCAAATGCCGCACACACAGCAATATGAGATTTAAAAAATAGCAGATCCTGTCCTGAGTTTCCTACTGCTTCAGTCATTTCTGTTAACCTTAGGCATAAAGATATTACCTAGTTTTGATTCAGATGCACCCTGTAAGATGCGTACAGATGGGGGTGTTGGCTTGCTCTCCAACCTTCTTCAGTTTAGCTTTCTTATTCTGTACTGGGATATGAAACTAAATGCAATATAGAACACTATTTTCCTCTGTCTGTCCTACCAGTTAATTAGCAAAGCAGTGACTCTCCCTGGTTCTTATGGTTTAAACTATAGAGCCAGCTCCTCTGTCTTGTACTCCTGCAGTTCTGGTATGAAGCATGATCAGTTCATATCACTCCCTATTAACCTCTCTAAGCAAAATTTAAATACAAGGGAAAATACAGAGCTCTTGCAACAGTTTACCAACTTAGCTGAGGGAAAAGTCTGAAGAGTAACTCTGTTACCAGTTACCATCTTCCATTAACCTTACCACACATTTTGCGCAATGCTTTCTTATCTCTTCCAGAGAAAGCACCGCATCTGCTTAACTCCTTGATATTCTACTGCATCTTAATCCTTAACAAGCTAGTTGCTCAGGTATACCAAAGAGGAGGAACTGTTAACATTTAAAGTGTTGACCTGATTTCCTATTGTATTAAAAAGCAAACACACACTAATTGAGAAAAAACTATACTTTGTCAGAAGGTGAGAAGAAGAGGCAAGAAGATGAAGTCTTCACCAGTGCTGTACTGAGATGCAAGACTGTCAGTCTGTTTTGCTGGGAAGAACTATAATACTTTTACTCTTCTCTGCCCTGAGCTTTGAGAAATACCCTGGAAGTTACTGGAAAGCTACTTCAATGCAATTTAGATTAAAATAATTTGAAGGATGACACAGTGCCATTTTTCAAGGTTTGCTTAGTCCTTTAAGTTTCAGGCTACAATAAAATGAGGAATTTCAGATGCAAAATGGCTTGCCTCTCCTGCATTGCTTAACAGACAACTGTGTATTAACCCATTTTAAATGCAAATGCATTTACCCAGAAGTGTCAGTGAAAAACAACAATGCTAAGGAAGCTGACTGTAGAGCAGGATCCCTCCTCCATTTCCTATTCCACCTTGAGCCACCCATTCCATTCAAGGCAGATCCTCAAGGGCCATCAACACAGCAACAGTTGGGAAGAAGAACTGAGAGAATAAAAATATTCTGGTATAAGTACATGCTATTCTCTCCCTGTTTTGGGGAGTTCTTTCATACTCCTATCAGCCTCTTATACTGTGTCCTGGACATGGGGCTCTCTACTTCACTGCAGCAGAAGGCACCAAGAGTAAAAAACACAGGGTATCAGTCTAAAAATAAACCCGAATCCCCTCCAGCCTGAATTGGTGAGTGGGAGCAGAACAGAACTGAAGTAGGAATTTGTTCACTGGAACTCTTGGTAAACGAGGACTTGGTTTCCAGAGGCTAAACCAAGCATCATCCATCACACTGATACATGTACAGGTCCCATTGCAATCAGATTCTGACCAAAAAAAAAAAAGTTGCTTCCTAAATCCCCTACCTTCTACAAAACATTTGCCTGACATTCACTTTCCTGCATAACCACTATCATGTTAGGGACAGCGGTTGCCCATGTAAACTACCACTTCTTTCAGAACGACTCAAGCTCAGTTCCTAACAAAACTCACTGCATCAGGTAAGATACTGTCAGACGGTCTAACCATCTGTTTAGGACTGGGAGTGGGAACACTTGAGCAGACAGGCCTGCAACTCAGTTTCAGCAATACTGAGCAGATCCCATGAATACTTCAAACCACTTAGAGTACTTCTCAGCATCTGGATGAACTTTTTGTTGTTTAACAGGTAGAAACAAATGCTGTAAGAAGGCAGAAACAATATACTTAAGGCATTTTATAAAGTTGTCAAACAGCAGATGTTACTTTTCAAACAGGCCATCTGCCATGTTGCCTAATTCCAATTACCAATTGCCTAATTCAGCAGGAAGAACAAGATGATATAGCCACTCCAGGGCTGTACATCCTGATTAGGGCAATTTAGGCCAAACTTGAGCAAAACCTATTTGCAAGTCTCTTTAGCAGGGCTTTCTTGCACCACATAAAATTCACGCTAGCTCTCCCTCTGCCTCCAAACACAGGGGCAAACACTGCCTATGTCCAGAACAAGAAAACATCAGAAAGCTTTCCTTCGCTATAAAACATTCAGGTACTTTGCCAACCTTGGAAAATTCCAAGAGTGAAAATAGACCACCCACACATTTAAAGCTCTACACAAAGTCTCTCTCACAGGTGTGTAGTCCTCCTTTTGCTTAACAGGTCAGCTCTTACAGGTTTTACAAGGTAGAAACATCTATCCTCATCATGACGGTTCATTTGCTCTAGTAGACAGACAAAAGTTTAGGAGGAAACAGAGGTCAACAATTAAAAGTATATCCCATTTTTAAATGACAGAAAGATACTTTAATATCCCACATAAATGACTCCATATGTTTTTCTGAAAAGAAAGTCTTCTGAAGCCAGCCAATAATATCCAGAGTCAGCTGTATTGTATCTGACATATGTGGAAAGGGAAAGGTATGCAGCTTACACCTTACACACTAAGATTTCACTTGTGGTATTGACTCATAAAATAAATTAATAAATTCACAGGTCTTATAACAACTGTTGAAATGGCTCCAGACATCCAAGAAGACTTTTCAGCATAACGTGTCACAGGACTTTTCAATCCTATCTCTAAACCCAGACCACATACACATGCCATGAGAGAAAAGACTTACATTATCTTAGTTCAGCAATCTTCCTCTAAGATGGTGAAGTACAAAACTAAGTTCCCTTCAAAAGAGATTTGCTAAAACCCATCACTTTAATATTTTTTTAAACCAGATAAGAAAAAACATTAAATACCTATAATTCACCTATGAATTATTAGATCTTTCCATTCCAAAAATAACTATGTTGTGAATTTCCAAATATTCAATGTCACTATTCAACATTCAACTAACTAGTCACAGGACTTTTAAGATCCAGTCAGAGCAATCACCCATGCATGAATCTCCACGCTTTCTCATATCTTGACTTTTGTCTCCTGCAAGCTCCAGCAGGGCTGTGGAAGGAACGCACGGGTCCTTACACAGGAGCTGCCATGGAGCATCTTCAGGTACAGGACAGAAGACATACACAAAATAGCGGCAAAAAGCAAAAGTAACAGTTATCCAGTTCTAATTAGCAACTTTAGAGTGCTCCCTGGTACCATCCACATTAGCACTTACACAATTTCCAAATGTGTGTTTATATTTTACAAATATATTTGAAGTTATAAGGAACTGAAACAGCAAATTGAGAGTGAAAGGCTTCTTATAACATGATAAATCTGATACAGAACTGTTACAGTTTCATACAATGACTGTAGATCAACACCAAAACAAAACACAACTTAAGCATTTGGTCCGCTGCTTTCAACTTCATCATTTGTCCGAGACAGACAGAAAGGAAGTTTGTAACTGCATAATATGAACCAAAAGTTGCATAAACCTTACTTTGCACATGCTGTAGTCTATAATCAGAAGGCATAATTTTGGTAATTACTTTGGGAAAAGGTTAGGACTGCTATAATGAAGTTTCCTGGTGACACAAAGCTGGAAGGAACTGTTAGCAGAGGAAGATTACAACATGGTCTGTGGAGAACTGTGGTGATGCTGAGGATTAGAATAAAATA
Source organism: Anseranas semipalmata (assembly GCA_013399115.1). Taxonomy (NCBI): domain Eukaryota; kingdom Metazoa; phylum Chordata; class Aves; order Anseriformes; family Anseranatidae; genus Anseranas; species Anseranas semipalmata. The sequence goes on from VXAA01005294.1 coordinate 38,365, forward strand.
AATGGATTGAAACTAAGTAGTACAAAACCACAGTCTGAGAGATCTTTCCTAATAAGACTGGATCTTTTCAGATGGAAACAGTGGGTATTGATTAATGTGTCCAGATCTATAAAAAGATGATAATGAATGTCAAGAAAGGCAAACAAGAGCGTAGCTTGTATCAGGAAAGTTATGTCCAGTAGAGGAAAGGGCATAGTAATTATTACCACTGAACAAAGTATTGCATGAGACTGTATATAAAATATTGTGAGCCATTCTTGTCAATTTTGTTCTAGAAAGAGTAATTCACCCTGTAACAGGTGCATGACGTGTTACTAGCCACATCAGAGGGAAGGAAGGCATCCTAGCAGAACCTAAAAACACTGTTTTTCTTTACATGAGAGGGTTATGTTAGTTTGTACATGCAGGTCAGCTGGGGATGGCTCAGAGGAATGAGAGCTATTTAAGCAACAAAAAAAAACCTTGTGGCACAAGAACAAAGATGAATAAAAATGTCATAGCAAAAAGTTTCAACTGGAAGTCCAAAGAATTTTCTGAACATCTGAGCAGTGTTGTTCGGTACCAAGCCTCCAGTAGGAATGCAGAAGTAAACAAACCTAACTAGTTTTAAAATTAAATCTGAGCAGTTATTAAAAGGGATTATAGTAGGTAGTTGCTTACAATAGCACTGGACTGGATTTTGCCTCCTGTATTGCTGTCTTTGACTTCTATATTACACAGCTCAAAATTCTCTAGTTCTGCTCAGAAGAAAGAAAAGAACAAAAGAGTACCTGAGATTTCTTCAGGTAGTGTTCTGCAATATTCTCCGTCCAACTTGGCACACTGACAACCAAGCTGACATTGTTGTTTATTTTATCCCAGTGTACCTGGTATCCAGAAAAGCCTCTTCTAACACAGCACATACAAACAAACCTGTAATCTTCTTTTGTCAACAGACTCACACATATTCTTAGATGAAAACACACGGGCAGGGATTTCAGCTGCTGGTCAACACACACACAGACACACACAGACACACTCCCCTCCACCCCCATAATCTCATGTTGTTGTCTTCAAAGTCTCCCTGGAGGCAGAGAGAACATGAAGGAGAAAGGACACTGAAGTGGGATGCACAGGAACGATGCTCAGCCCTCACAGCTGGATCTTTAAGGATGCTTCAACACCTTCTCTTAACAACACTGCTACATTTTCAAACCTATTTGCAAGCTCAGTCATCTAAAAAAAATTACTATGATGCAAGACTAGAAAAAGAATTTGCTAAGAAGGAGGGGATAATTCGACCTCAGCTAACTATTGGGGTTGAAAGATCTGAAACCAGAAGTTTCAACACCATTACTGTTGCCACGTTTGTTCACAGCTTACTGCTCCAGTGCCATGTCTAGACAGACAGATCAAGGATTTAACACAAGATCATCCCCCGCACAAATTCAGTCCTTCACCTTACAGCTCAATCAACACACAGACGCATCAACAGGAACGAAATGCACTGTGGAGTCACAGCTACCTAAGAGCTAGAGAGACTAAACTTCATTTCAACAAAACCTACTTCAGATAATTCCAAAATAGTTACCACCAATTTTTCCCTCTTAATTTGCACTTCTTCTTTCTTGTTTTCAATCTGTATTAAATGATGTATGTTGATCTGCATTACAAAAAAAATAATCACTGTTACAAGCTAGACCATTTCTAATAATTGGGCTGAATCCACAAATACTCAACAGGAAAACTGAATCTCTTTGTGGTGGACTTATGGCAACTGCCACTTCTGCATTCTGTTCCTGATGGCCAATATCCTCACAAGATGCATGGAAAGCCTCTTCAAGCACAGCACCACACTCAGGCTGCTGAACATGCAAATCAAATCTGAAAGTAGTTCAGTGTCAGATTTTTTTTGGCTTATTTGCAAATTTACACTTCTGACAACACAGCAAGAGCTAATTAAAAAAAAAAAAAAGAAACATTAATGTTTTCAGCAAATTATGCCACATCATCTTAAAGTTTCAGCTGAACTTTAAAATTCAAGTGTCAACAATAAAGTCAATAACTTTAAAACAAACAAGTTTGTTGATACATGCTATTAAAAGCTGTTTATTTTGGTCGAACTCAGACAACGCCAAAAGAGCAGGTTTGATTATGTTCAGAGTCTTTCCAGTAATTACACATCCAGAACCACCACAGTGCGGTTTACTATTTAAAAACAAACAGCTTAGCCCATACGCTTATCGAAAGGGCAAAAAAAGGTGAGCTATATCAAACAACGTACCAAATGTAACCAGTAGTAAGAGGCATACAAAACGTGGGTTGTCTCCCCACCCCAATCCTCCAATCCACGTTTTCTTCTGCTGAATTGTTGTTATAAAAATTCCTAATATGTCAACAATGTTTAACATACATGAAAAAAAAATGAAGCTAAACATCTTAACCACAGTATTGCAAAGATTCTCGGCATCTGAGGAGACACGGTGCAACAGTGTTTTCACTTCTTTATGCTGTAAATACTTCCATAAATCTATGGCTAAATGCATGCATTTCAACACTTCCATATAACACACTAAAGAAATGTTAGACATCTGCATAGGTCAAACAACAAAGAGCACTCCTAGGGAACTTGGCAGTGCCCAAATCAAATACATTGCTGCCATCAGATTTCAACAGGACTAAAAAGCAAAAAAATCTTTCTCCAAAATCGAATCCAATGTATTAGCTCCAGCTTTGGTAAATGTCACTCTCTCAGATCTGCAGAAAGGGCTTAGGCATTTAACATAACTAATTTCTTGAATTTCAAATCTCCAGTTTTAGTATCACACAAAACAAGTTAGCAAACAACTACTTTCAAGTGTTAACATGCTTTCCAATTGCATGATAAAACATAGGACAGATATGAATAGATAAGGACAGATGGAATCTGGTATCATAACCAAGGCCAGAGTGCCCCTGTTTGACAGGGAGAAATTAATTACTCAGAAAAGTCAACAAGTGCTGCTTCCCAACATTTACATCTAAATCCAGAGACAAAGATAAGAATAAACACAAGTAAATATGGTTTACATATTTTTATTTTAGCCAATGCATAGTTTATTTCCAAATCTCACCAAGTGAACCAGCGAGTTTATTCAGTTTGTTTACCAGTCCGCCACTGGTAACTGCTTTACTTAGGATGGGAGAAGAGGACCCACACTTTGATGAGTGTTTCAGGACCGGTGCAGACATTCAGGTGTTGCACAGCACAGCGTCCTCTTCAACCTCTGCATCCCCGTGGCCTTGTCCACAGGTTCTAGGTTCACTGCAATACATGACGGCTTATTCTAACACACCCGTGAAAAGCTAACGTAGAGTCCCCTCTCTGGGGTCCTGGTCCAAACGCACTGATGGCCACCACGAGCAGTGCTGGCTGCCCACATACCCATCAGCCAGAGCCCAGAGCAAAATGGGAACCGTGCAGTTGGTTCATGATTTTTGGAGGAAGGCAATGGGAACTCTGATTTTGTACACAGCTTAGGTCCCCTCCTGGTAAGACTGAATGAACACCTTCTGGTTGACAAGCCACAAAGCCCTTGTCTGTTTACTCCCACAATCTTCAAGCCTTTTTCAATGTTCATGTATTCAGTGGGGCAAGAGGTATTGTAACACAGCCTACAATGGCATCTCCTTTCATTCTGCAATGGTCAGCCCAGGTGGTTCAGCATTCATCCTACCAGTATTTACTTAATTAATATAATTCAACATCTTAACAGGTACTGCTGACTACGCTATTCCTAAGGCAGTCACTGGCATGAAAAAAAATCCCAGCTCCAGCAGGGTGACTCCCCAGCCCAACACACACCACTGGTGTACCCCAAGGGAAGCTGACTTTCCTTCACAGCCCTCACTCAACTTCCAGCTCTACAGGAGATGTTCACCAGGCAACATGACCAGGACATGGTCTGCAATTACCAGACGACATGGCCATGGCACTTACAAAACAACACTCTTCCTGCATCTGCTGTTTGTTTTTTAAACATCCATAATTTTGCCAGCTGTTCAGTGTTACTAGAAGCTTTAATCCAAAATCTGTATTATGTTCTTGATATCATTTCACAAAACCAAAGAACTTTCTAACTTGCCAAAGATATATATATCAAAGGAGCCTTCAGATTTCCAGAATGTCAGAAGAAAACTGAGTGCATGCTATAATCCAAGTACAGACAAAATTCAGAGAATACTACAGTTCCAGAGCTCTGGAGCAACGGGGAAAAGAAAAAAGAAAAAAGAAAAAAGAAAAAAGAAAAAAGAAAAAAGAAAAAAGAAAAAAGAAAAAAGAAAAAAGAAAAAAGAAAAAAGAAAAAGTGAACTAGAATATGAATGAAGCTAAAACACTATGATTTAAAAAAAAAAAAAAAGAAAGAAAAGAAACAGTTTATTTTACTACTACTGCATTTCTCTTCCTCTTTTCTTCAGCTTTGATTGTGTGCCACCACCATCACCACCACACTTGCCATTAGAACAATTTTAAATGTTTTTCCTAAAAAAATAAAACTGGCCAGCAAGTGTCGGGCTTCCCCTCACCCCCATCCCACCCCTGCCCCATAATTAGAATAAAAAGAAAAAGAGAGAAGCATCTTCTATATTTATGGTATAAATCTTATATGAGCTCTAAAATTAAAACCAAATTAATAGTTTTGTGCCCTCCATAACTGTTTCTTTCTCTCTTCCTTAACTGCGAGACATTGCAAAAAGAATGTTACTGCAGCCAGCAAAGATGGTGTTAATGAAAAATAAGTTTATGTTGAGTAGTTACTTTGTCCCACACTACCTAACCCCATCCCACAAGAACCACTTAGGATGCTATCACACAAACACCTTCAGTTAAGTATATTGATGTATCATGTTCACAGAAGCCATTACTAAACTCAGATGCTTATTTTTCTGCCTTTAAAATATTTGTCACCATGGGCCACCTTAGCACTATTCCTCCATCTATTGGGGAAAATTTATTCTGGTGTATCAGCCAATTTGTGCTCAAAACAACATCCAGTGATAAGGACCATTATTCTGACCAGAGCATGCCCCATGGCCAGGTGAGGTGATGGACCCCAGGGCAGCGAGGTGGGGACAGGTGGAAACGTTGACTGCATGGAAAGACTTTGTATGAGTGAAGGAGCAGGGACAGATCCTGGCTGCATGTTAGTCCCTGTCAAAAAAAAAAAAATGTAAATCATTACTTTGTGTGTTTGGCAACAGTAGCACTCAGGTTTCTAAAACCAGCCAACAAGTTGCAATTGTCATGCCTTTGAAAACGACTAGGTTTTATGCAGAAAACAAAACACCATATGCTCCTGTGAGGAGTAAACCCTACCCAGGCAGTAATCCAGAACTTTGTAACACGAATCCAGAAACATGTTACCTCTTCAGAAATTAAGACAAACTACACTCAAATGTTTTCCTGCATGACAAATTATGTTTGTACTATCTAGAAAATTCCAGTGTTCCACCTTTCCTAAAACGCAGTGCATTGTCTAAAACAGAACAAGCAGTACATAATGCTCTTTTAGCTTGGAGCAAATAAAGTGTTAGCTTATTTTTGTGGAGTTCAAAAATAAGTTATTGTATCCTGTGACATCTGGAACTAAACACACCACAGCAACGCAGACAAAGCCCTGTCAGTTCACAGTAATAACTGATGGACATAATACTTCATTAAAACTTTGAGACACTTAAAACAGTCAGATTTTATGGCAGTATTAAATTTATATTCACTAGAAGACAGTCAGGAGTTTCTAGCTTGTAGAAGAGGTCATATGAAAAGAAACGTTTAACAACATCTCAATGAGATATAAAGTAATATTTTGCACATCATGATGCGTACAAAAAGCTGCATGAATGCATACCAAATTTATAACTTTGTACTTAGTACTTCAATTTTTTCTTAAACTGTCGCTTATTTTCTTATACTGTAGTCACAACTTGTTCTTTTGCTTTAAATCTGCTAGTATGCAGATTCAGTTGCAGTCTTAACCTAAATTTAACACACTATTTGCTCCTTAAGTACACACATCCTGCAACACAGAAGACCACCAAGTAAAAATGCCCTACTATTAGGCCGCCACCACCTCTTTCTAGATGATATTATTCACTCCAGTGAACAAGGCACACAGCCTTTTTGGCTTATGCATGCCCACCAAATAGCTTCAAGGATGCTGATTGCAGAATGCTGTATCTGCAGTCCTCATCAGACACTGAGTACCACAGAAACATGGAGGAAATGCTAGAAGCACAAAGGTAAGAAAAAACAGGATGCAGCAACTCTTAAAGCCAACATATTGTTATACTTTTTTTGAGTAAAAAAATTTTTAACCCTAAATATCACGTAGAAAAGCTTATTTACATATGCAAAATGACCCCAAAATCTATAAACTAGTCTGAAACAAAACCAAAAACAAACAAACAAACAAAAAAACACAGAGTAGGCAAGGCCAGCACTGCTGCCTTTGAACTATGCTATTTTTCAGAGCGCAGCTGTTCCCTCTCTCGGCTCTGTTTGTACACTGGCTGGCAGCTACAACTGACTGCATTTTTCTGAGAGAGAATGATTTTGATGCAAGTCCAACAGTAAAGCAGTGGTTATTTGTTCTCTTTAAGTCATGGGGTTTTCTTAACTATTAGCAGTAAGAGTCAGCCATGTGATGACAATCACAATATTTTTAAACATTTACAGAACATATTGATACTCAGTTTCAGAAAGCCAGATTCAAAGCATATCCCAGGTCTTTCTTTAAGAGACCAGCAAAAGAGATATTCAGATACTCCTGCAGTTTCAAACATTCCTCGATGAAGCTTAAAACACTGCTAACTTTCTGAAATACCAGCTGATTTCCTGGTAGTTTCTAGATCCTTGTTCATGTGGTGCACAGAATGGCACACTGACAGAAACAAGTTTAAAATTCAAGTAATTTTCTCATTTTGCCCTATAGCTATAAAGGGCTCCCTCTTTGTAAATTCTTGTCTTTCTAGATCAAAGTTCATATTTCTTGAAGTTTACTTTATGTATTTAACAATAATGAACATTATCTCCTAGACTATTTCCTCTTTCTGATCTCAAACATTCTTTTTAAGATATTTGTGTTGTGTTTTTAGTTTTGGTTTCTGATAGGTATTGTTTCTATAACCTTGGTCTGATAACCTGGATCTGTAACTTCAAAACTTTTCTCTTCAGTTTGCAAGGAAATTACAACTCAAAAAAAGTTGAGTCTGTTGCTTGTAAGAACCAGAAATTGCACAATCATTTTTACAAACAATAAAATTAAGCCACAGTGTAAAGTATTGGATGTGTTATAAGGAGATAAATTTTCATTTCCCATGCAACTTCAATGGAAATTCTTAATGTCATATATTAATAAGAATCATAAAATCATAAAAATGCTTGTCTCACAGCTGTCATTCAGCTCCATTTACATGTCAGAACAGACACAGCATAATGCAGTGCATTATTACATCTGGAATATAAAAACAAAAAACACATAACTCTTCTAATATTTCCAAGAATGCTCTGTCTTGTTTAAAGTCATTTTTTCTAGATTGCAGTACCACGGATTCCCTTTCCAAAAAAAGCAAACAGAAAAACAAAATAAACCATGAACTATAGAAATTTCCAGCAGAACTTTTATTAAAAAACAAAAAAAACAAAAAAAAAAAACAAAAAAAACCTATAGTTATGAAACAGTTTCTTTTGTCTTTTTTTTTTTTTTAAATTTTGACTGATAATTCTATTTATTCAGAACAAAAAGAAGTCCAGAAAGGGATTGAAAATATTCTTGATATTGACTTTTTTTTTTTATTTTAATAATCTATGAACACACTCCTCCTTCTGAAACTCCTACCTTATCAGGTAAGAGCATGGCTCTACTGTGGGCCATAGCATCAGTATGACTACTTCAGAAGCAAAATCAAGTAACAACTCATTGGCTTCCCCTGAATTGAAAATGGAAATGGATGACAGAAATACCTCTTGCAGGAGCCCATCAGCTGAAACAAAATTAAACAACTCTTAAAAAAGTCCTTAATTGTTTCAGAGTAAGCAAGCATTTGTTCACAATTATTCAAAGAATCTCTGCAAGTCTAATTAACCACACTTTAGATAGCTTTGAAATACTTTTACATGATGCACACATGCATTTTAAGGGTGTTAAATCACACATTAAAACAACCTCTTTAATTGCATTTTAATGTGTAAAAGCTAAACAGCAGCCTCAAGATTCAAATAAGTCTATATTTTAATGCCTAACAATGGACTAAAAACAGCACAGTACCCTTAGGGAATATAATTCAATACATCTATCAGTTTGACCAAAGAACATAAACAGCCATACAAAACATGTTGGACTTGTGTGCACCATTGCCTTGTCTATAAAACACAGACATAAAAGAAAAAGTACTTTAAAACACAAGTGGGCAAGTCAGAAGTTCATATATTTAAAAACCAATGTTGTTGCCAGCCATATGACCATCCATGAAGCTTGTTGTGAAGCTGCAGCTACTGAGGAATTCCCAAAGCTTCACCCACACCCACAAGCTCAGCTCAAACTGTCCAGAAGACTCTTGGACAGTTTGTTCTTAGGTTTAAGGCTACCTGGCTGCTCTGGAAACTTTACAAATAAAAAAAAAAAGATAGCAAAGACATTATGAGTTTAAATCACTAATTCAAAAAGTTTCTGGATCTTTGTTTCTCTGTCCCACCAGATATCACATATAAGAGTACTTCTCACAGTGGCTCCCCACATATTTTTATAACAAAAATTACTTTTCATCAAGTAAATGATATGTACAAATATCTGTAAGTGACAGAAATGGAGCACACCCCAATACACCCTAAAGCAAGACTTCTCTCAGCACAGGGCTTGAAGGTCATTCCATGAAGAAATCAGCCACACTTTTCTGATCTTGCTCAAAGAGTTGCTCATGTTTGAGTACTAATATATTTTTTAAATAAATTATTTCAGGCAGTGTGTTGATAGAAAGTAGATTAGATAACTTTAGCTTGGAGCTGTGCATGTGAGAACTGATTATGACTGGTTTAATGAAAGACATGCAATACAAGCATTTCTCAGCGTAGGCAGTTCATTAGTTTAAGTTATTCTAACTTACCCTATGATGATGATCATGTTCTTTGGTCAAAGTATTGTTTTTCCACCATAAAAGTCCCATTTCTTCTCCTTCATCTCCAAATATATGTTCCTTGTATCAATCATGTACTTATACTATCATATTACCCTATCTATTATATCATATATTATTATACATACACACGTATTATTACATTACAGACCATTGTCTTTTTTTTTGTTTATGCTACTGCTTACGCTTCTGCCTTTCCAAGATAAGGTAGACTTGAAAAGCAAACACGGTGGATGAGGGAAGGCTCACTGCCAGCATATCACAAAATTGCCATCTCACAAAGGGCTGAGAAACAGCTCTTATCCAAAGGTTATTTAAGGAAAAATTCCTATTCCTTGCAACAGGGTGTACAGTTCCATAGAGCAACAAAGTGCGACACTGCGAAAATGGCATATGAGTCTACCATAATAAAGCGGGATTAAGTATTCACTTTATAGTACCATGCTTACCTGTATTCCCACTCTTTCTATTCCTGCTGTTTATTTTCCTTCTCAGAGCTGACACTCATTAGCTTTAAAGGACCACTGGTGAGTGGTGCAGTCCTGCAGCCCCTCTTCCCTCTCAAGGACACTCTCTCACCCACCTCTTGCTTGCAGTCTCAGTGCTAGCATCCATCAACAATTTCACCAAGTCAAGTTTACATCAAAGAATCAGGTCAAAGAAACAGCACAAATGCTCTTTATTTATTTCTTAAACAAGCCAACCCATCACACTAATAGAAACCAGAGAGAGATTCTGCATGGCCTGCAACTCACAGTGCACATCACCACTCCCAGAGCAACAAAGCATTTGACAATTTTAAATGAGAACTACACATCCCTATTATCTGAGAATTGCTGCCCAGTGGGCAATCCACTGGGGAGAGCTACAGAGAATCAAGAGAGAAAACAAAGCCTTTTAAAAGAGAAAAGTACTTGGTATCTGTTTAAATGGATAACTTCACAAGAAAGACTTCTATGATCTATTAAAACATTTGATGAAAAGGAAGTTGGGAAAAAAAAAATCAATGATACGGAACTATAAGTCCCAATTCTATCATTTGAATTATTCAAATGAATTCTTTTCCAGCATGTAGTATCACTGTGTGCATTGAACCTCTGCAAAGATATCAGAGCCTGCCTTGATAGAACAGCTCTGGTTCTTTCAATCTTGACACTTTAAAGGTTTCCTTTAAAACTTGCTCAAAATCTCTTAACCTTTTAACTAGATCTAGCTAACACATACAATTACAGGAGGACAGTAGGAAAAGAGATGCAAAAGTACTCAAGCTGATAAAGTACTCAAGCTGATCTACCGTAACTCCAGGAAATGGAGAAAGTACTAAAGAAAAAAAAAAAAAAAAAGCAGAATTCCTTCAGATAGGAATGCTTGCCAGTGCCAAATATGAATGTCTTGTGTGCTCTGACGGAAATCTCAAAATATTACTGCTAATCTCAGAAAATAAATTAACACAATAGCAATTCCTCTCTCAATCCACAAGTAATTTTAAGCTAGGCTTGCTATAATTTCTTTCAAATTAAACTATAATTGAAAAAATTATTTGGTTTTGTTTTTTGTCTCCTTAAACTTCAAGTCTCCCATCCTTGGCACATCCAATTAGATCCAACCTGCCAGAAGCATCAGTTCCATTGAAACAAATCTGCTTCAATATTTTTCACTTGCAAAGGCATGGTCTAATTTCTTTCAAGACAGAATCACACTGGAGTCAGAGTAACAAAAACAAGCAGGCTTGATTTTATCTAACTTCAGCTAAGAGACTGAAGCATCACATCTTTTGAAGTTAATACATCCTAGAGGCACAATGGATTTACTGTACTACTTCCCTGTTCTAAGAAATCGCTCTCCTACTGACCTGAGAGGAAAAAACACACAAAGTGAGAGGAAAATGAGAGAAAAGGATTGCGCTGAAAGTGATAAGATTGCTGGAATCACTCAGGAGCAATCCCTTCCCACTATAATCATATTTACATCCTCTCTTGAATTTCCTACCCATCCTCTCTCCCTCACACTCAGACACATGTTCTCTAGGACTTTTGGTTTTGTTGTTTTGGAAGAACTTAACTTTGCAGAATACCCACAGAAGCTAATCAAACTGTACTTCTAAAATGTTTTCTGCTACTATAAACTGTAGGTCTAAACATCTTATTTTGACTCCTAGGCTCAAGTCCAAATGGATATTTAACTGTGTTTAAAACAAGACCAAATTTATTACTAAAGTCACTGTGTATTTTTTTTTCATTAATCACTAGCTATATACTTCTTTGAGAATAACATGATGTGAGCAGAAAAATAGATTTCCCACAGTAACTAAAAGAATCCTGTGCAAGGAACACCATGACCAAGAACAGTTTGCAGCAGCATATTCCACCTTCCAGGTTGAACAAATGTGGTAAGATTTGAAGTGCCCAAAGTTAAGTAGTTAGCAGTCAAGTAATTGGTCCTGCCTGTTGCAACATGAAAATTACATTCTCCCATCTTCCATTTCAAATCAATCAATTCCTAGCAAGCAATTTTCCAGATTCCTGAAAAAAATATTCAAGTTATAGAAGTGATTTGTGAATGTGACATGCAATTTTGACATATTCAACTGCGAGTGATGCCTGGACATAAGCTCTATTCCTACATCTGCTCTGATCAGTAACATGTCTATCACAGCTATTGTCCTCAACACACGCATACATTAGATTCTAAACAGCTCCACATAAAGTATAGTATCACAAATAGTGAAAAACTGGCTGCATGGACTGGATTCTGTTCTCATGGCATTCAAAGGCTTTATTTTACAAGATCTCATCTACAAGTAGAAACACAAAGTAGTATGACAAATGCTTTTTCTATACCCTTTCATTTCCTAGCAGCAGACAGGAAACACTTTCTCCACGCTTCATGCTAGAGCTGACTTTTCACTCCCACTCTTGACCAAATTTCTGCAAGGACAGAACACGCAGTCGGCTTTAGGGAACACAGACTTACAGCATGGCAGAGGTGGGAAGGCACCTCGGGAGATATCTACTCCAGCCTGCCTGCTCAGGGCAGGGTCAGCTGGAGCAGGGTGCTCAGGGACAGGTTTTGAATATCTTGAGGCAACCTATGCCAGTGCTTGGCCATGCACACACAAAAAACTGTTTTCTTATGTTTTAATAGAATTTACCATATTTCGGTTCATGCCCATTGCCTCTTGTCCTGTTGTTGGGTATTACTGGGAAGATTTTTGGCTCCGTCTTCTTTACCACCCATGAGGTATTTGCACACATTGATAAGATCCCCCTGAGCCTCCTCTTCTCCAGGCTGAACAGTCCCAGCTCTCTCAGCCTCTCCTCACATGACAGATGCTCCAGTCCCTTGATCATCTTGGTGGCCCTGCATTGGATTCACTCCCCAAACTGGGCAAAGTGCTCCAAATGTGTCTCACGAGGGCTGAGTAGAGAGGAAGGATCTCCTCCCCCAGCCTGCTGGCAACACCGCTCCTCATGCAGCTTAGGATGCTGTTTGCCTTCTTTGCTGTGACAGCACACTGCTGGCTCACAGAATCATAGAATGGTTTGGGTTGGAAATGACCCTTAAACATCATCTAGTTCAACGCCCTTGCTGTGGGCAGAGACACCTTTCACTAGATCAGGATTAAACTGTGTGTAACAAAGAATATGATTTCTCTTTTCATACATATACTCACACACACGTATTACTATTGTTTTTTTCCATAAGCACGTTATGTTTTATTTCTGTTAAGGAAAAAGTCCTGTAACCCAGTGCCTAATCTTTGCACCATCTCTGTACTCAAAAACAAGCAGGAAAAAAATTACTATTGAAGAAAAATCTAGCAGATCTTCCTCCTAAAAAGGAAAATATGGCACTACAGACCAAACTCCAAATAAAACAAACTGAAGATAGAGTTTCATAAATAAAATAATATTAAATAATGAAATGTAAATTCTAAGAAATTTCAATATATGCCAGTATAATAAACCTAGTCTGGTCACATACTCTATGTTATTTCTAGTTAAAGAAAATAAACATCAGGCCCTACTGAACTGTAACTCTCAGCAGTAACTTAGCATTTGTGTCACAGACACACTGAAATTGGTATAACTCACATAAGAACTATTAATGCAAGCTCTGGCTTTTTAGTTGCTTAACACACACTTTCCCAATTCTAAACTCCTTTACTTTGCAGGACTTTTAAGCTGGTAAAGCAATTTTTTTTTTGGTCAATGAAATTGCAATGCATTCAAAAGCACACAAAAGAACATTTCACAAATTTATACTTTATATAAACTGTTCTTTGTGGTTCACAAAGAAGTACAGCTGCAGGAGTCAGAACACATTAAGCCATACATTAGTGCTAACATCACTTTGCTATAAGTGTCCAAAACCACAACAAAGGAAGGAAAGAGGAAAAATGCTTACATTTTTCCTTGTTCCTCCCTCCAACCTTCTTTCCAAGTTGAGCAGGAGCATTTTCCAGACAATAGGTGTGACCTGCACAGTACTGTAAGCCTCCGTGAGATATGACCAAACGCATACAGGTATGCACTAATAAATCTATCTAGCCATGGGGACTCAAATCCTTGGGTCTGCAATTCAGCAATCATTCACTGTCCTAGCATGCTACTAAAGCAAATAAAAGAGATTACTAATGCTTGGCCAGTGGGCAGGACTCTGTGCACAGACAGGAATCAGGAGTGCAAATGGTCTGCAACAGAAGCGAAGCATGGATGTTTGGAGAAAGAGAAGAGTGTAAACCATACTTATGATGTTATTTATATAGGTATGAGTAAGGAAATCTTTTGAACCAGAGCCATACTACAACTGAATAGCGAAGTCTGCCACTTTTAACTCAAACTTAACTATATATTGAATCACTGTGGGTCTCTGATTTTCATTGATGTCAACCATATATACAAAGGAATAGTTTGAGATGATCACATTTATTTCTTACAGAAATGAAATTTCAAGTTTGATTTAGGATCCAGAGTACTATGCATGAAAACAGAAAATGTTCATACTTTGTAAGCCAAAATGTAATCATGTAAAAGCAAAAAACTACAACATAAACCATTCAATTCATCTGCCTTAAAGGTTTTTTTTTTTTCTCCTCGTGACAGGGTAACAATTCTGGTAGAATGAGAAAATAAATTCCCTGGTCTTTTTTCCCCATACAATGCAACAATTACCTGTGAATTAAGGCAATTTGTAGATGTAAAATTTTAGCCAATTGTAGCCATGGGGCCTAATAGATAAAGCTTGCATGAAACTTTTTGACTCCCTCACATTATGAGCTCCTTTGTATTAAAAACATTTCTGTCTTCAGCATAGATAAGTTAAGGAAATGTTTCTAAAGCTGAATATACAGCTTTTAAACTCTGTTGGCTACAAAAAGCATCTGTTTTAACATCTATCCATGCCACTAATACATTTTTTCCAATGACAGTAGGGGCTTTGGTGAGCAAATTGCAAATTGTGTTGAAAACAGCTGCAGAAGGCAACAAGAAATAGGTCAATTACCTTTTCAGTAGGAACAGGCTCTGTAACATGCCGTTTATCACTTATCTGCTCCCCCAGTACTATTCCTGTCTCTTGTTCGCTCATTTTAAGCAGAATATATTAAAAGGTATGCTGTTCTAGCTTAAATCAGGAAAGATTTACCCAGCAACCTGTCCTTCTCTCACCCCACTTTCTCCTCTCCCAGTTATCACTTCCTCCTACACATTTTCCTTTTATTTTGAGAGCCTCGAGCCTGATGTATGGCTCCACAGTAGCAGACTTCTCCTGCTGATGGGAACAGGTTGAGCAAAGACTCTAAAAAGTTGCTTAGAGAAAGGAAAATGCAAGTTGCCATTTGTACGCAGGACGGAGACTCTGCTGGGTAAAAGCCACTCCACAGTTTGGCAGACTTGGTTTCACACTCTCCTGAACTATTTTGTGCCTTAAAAAGCCCCATCAGAAAAGTAACTGCTGCCTTTCAGGAATGCTGTACAGATATGCTCCCCACAGATCGCATAAATTCAAATCACCCCAACCAGGAGAGCCAGGTAAGTGCTGTGATAAAGGCATGCAGAAGGGCTTCTCTTTTGCTGAGCATCCGTGTTTTATCAGACAAGCTGTAGGTACTTCCAGGCAAATCCCTGTCCTTCTAAGAGCCCAGGAGATCATGGATCTATTTTTGATATTGCTATTGATCAGCCAAATGACACCAAGCAAACTACACAGCCTCCCTGTATATCTTAAATAAAAAAGTCTTAATATTTACTTTCCTCTTTGAAGTATTGGATGGAAACTGCTGTACGAAGATAAAAACCAGAAAGATGTACTTTCTGGTCAATAGCCAGAGAGAGAAGAGGAAGAGAGGAGGACACTCGGCAGCTCCCTTGCAGAAGCTGAAAGACTTCTTGGTCTATGACACCAAGCAGGAAATTCCAAGATTTTTTTTGTTTGTTTTTTAAGAAATAAATTTATCATTGATATAATAGCTCCAGACAAACACCTCTCACTACAGAGCAGGGGTAGTACAAACAAATCCACTAAACAGGGACAGCTCTTACCTTGGGGACAGTTGGGTCAACACCCCCCCCCCAAGCTTTATAATCCTCAGTACAACCTTGCTGAATCTTATTTCCCTCTTGCACAAAGCATGGGCAGTGCATATGCCAGCACCAAGCCCAGCACCACAGCACTCTGGAACAAGCAGCCCATTGGGAACACCATCCCACTGGGATCCCCACCAGATGAAGAGCATTGGACCCTCTGCTGCTGCTGCATGCTCACGCTCCAGCCTGACATGCCTTACTCTTGAGCCAGAGGAGTGAAAAGGAGAGTGGCAATGCCAGCAGTGGTATCACAGCTTACACAATGAACTTACTGCATGCAAGCCACTGAACACCTCACCACAGTAATAAGATCCAATTACTGTCAGCCTCAGCTCTATCGGAGCCAAGGTCAGAAGGTGAAAGACACTACATGCAACTTAAAAATCTTTCAGCTTCTAACATTCATAACCAAAACATTCCAGGGAAAAAACTGAAGCTGTCAGCTGTTTCCATGTAGCACAGTGCAGAAAGCAGGCGACTGTGGAGCTATAAAGAATCCCAGAGCGTTCCCAAACTTTGCCTCGTTGATTAGATGAGTATAAGATTCAAAACTAGAGGGGGAAAATACAACAGGATTAATAGAACAAGACTGTTTATCAGACAGTAATATAACTCCCGTTGAATTTGACTGACTTGCCAGAAGAACATTCTTGAATGGATGGAGTGATTGGTTTTGCTCATTTTTAGTGAGGGAATGTACAGAGCTTGCAGCTTGAAGAAGCAGCAGTTACTACTTCAACTTTCATTTATTCACACTTCTGAGAATGTGAAAAAGTGGTAATATTATCCATTTTAACATAAACTTCCATGAGCTCAAAAATGATTTAAGAAATAAATCAGCAACAGAAAGGCAATATGCAAGCACCTGGTATTTACTTGGATTCCTTTCTCCCTCATATAAGTGCTGGAAAAGACTTCCTAGGAAGCCTGCATTTTGCAAACGACTTCCCTCTCACATTCCCAAATATGTTCCCTTGTCCAGAAGGTGAGGCCACACCTGGAGTACTGTGCCCAGTTTTGGCTCCCCAGTACAAGAGAGACGTGGACATACTGGAGAAAGTCCAGTGAAGGCCCAGGAAGATAATTAAGGGACTGGAGCACCTCTCCTGTGAGGAAAGGCTGAGAGAGCTGGGACTGTTCAGCCTAGAAAAGAGAAGGCTCGGGGGGGATCTCATCAATGTACATAAATACCTGAAGGGAGGGTGCAATGAAGATGAAGCCACAGACTCTTTTCAGTTGTGCCCAGTGCCAGGACAAGAGGCAACGGGCACAAACTGGAACACAGGAGGCTCTCTCTGAACATCAGGAAGCACTTCACCGTGCAGGTGACCGAGCACGGGCACAGGTTGTCCAGCGAGGCTGTGGAGTCTGCTTTCTTGGAGATCTTCAAAAGCCACCTGGACATGGCCCTGGGCAAGCTCTAGGTGGCCCTGCCTGAGCAAGGCCATTGGACCAGATGATCTGCAGAGGTCATTTCCAACCTCATGCAGTCTGTGATTCTGTGAAAGTGGCTGACAATCATTTAGTTGGGTCAGAAAATTATATTTATTGGGAAATACTCAGAAATCAGGGACACATAGCTACTCCTTGATTTTCATAAAACATCAGTCTTCTCTTTCTTCACAAATTGCCTCTGGTTTCAACATTTCCTCAGCCAGTAAGTGCCAGCACATCGTCAGATTGCAGCTAACTCTCAATCTCTCCTGCCTCCATGCCTGTTCCTAATGGCAACAAATGCATTTGCTACTAGTCATTATGTATATATACTGCTACCTCTAACAGCCTGTTGCACAGATGCAGTGATGACCAAAATGACAGAACTGGAAAAAAAATAAAAACAAACAAACAAAATCACAAAGAACCACACGTGCTAAGGTTTAGGAGCTGCTATTTTGTTATTCTTCATAATTTACTTATTGTAATATCTCCCAATGGGCAACACAAAAGAAATCTGTACATTTGTATGGGGAGTTCTGTTAGGAAAGAACAATCAGCTGCAGATACGAAAGGAACTGAGAAGTCAGCAATTTCACAGCCTTTGCCTTACAATATCTGCTACAACATTTTAGATTATATCACAACTGTTTTTGCACACCCTCTTCATGGAACTGTGAGACTTCGGGAGAAATAAAATTATTATGTCATCAAATCTACCCATCAAGCACTGACAGATATCACCTGCGATGTTATTTTTCCAGTGCTTTATGTAGTCTTTATTTCTAGGCATCCTAAGCACTGAGGTTTCCATGACCTGCTGACATGAAGTGATCTCTCAATCTAAAAATCTTGCTAGTCTAAATTCCAGTCTCCTCTCCCTCCTCCTCATCTCTTTGGAAGCCTTCCACTAGTCATCACCCAATGCTTTTAAGAATAAATACCATGATCAGCCAGATTCTACCCAACAAACTTCAATCATTTCTCTGTGCAGAAGTCAAAGACCTAGCTGCCACACAGGTAGCCCTATTTGCTCTTTGGAGTGAACTCTGCCTCTCCCTGCTGACTTCAGAGGGAACCTTTGAAAGGAGAAGTCAGGGCCTTATGGACAAGCCATACTCAGTCTAAATCTCATGTAACTTTTTATAATCATCAAGGATCCCTTTCTGTCCCCTCCACCCCCAACCAGTTCTCTTCCACTTAATCTCTTCTTGGAACACTACTGTCCAATCTGAATGCAATTTCCATCTGTAATCTCATCAAACTTCTTCAGAAGAGGTCTACAAATGTCTCAGCTCCAAGTCCTTTCTGTGTATTTCAAAATACCCTATTAGCATTTTTCCTTGCTTTTTAAGAATGCAAAGGCATGGGATACTTGTGGGACATTTCTCCTAAGATCCCTACTTCTGATTTTTAACGCAGATTCAGATAGCTCTTTGCTAGATGTAGGTCAGACAAGAGAGGCAAGGAAGCCACCAAGGAAAGAGAAACTGTGGAAGCCACCAGTTGCTAAATATGGTTTGGTGTTGTCCAGGAATAGATCAACAAAAGGACTGGGCCACTACCTATAAATACAAGAGAAGCAGAGAGAAAAGGAGGTGCTCACATCTTACAAGGCAATGAAAATCAGATGAGAGGAAATGAGACCAGAGAAAAAGATGACATCAGTACTGTATTTAACCCCTTTCTGATACAAAATAAGAGGAAAAAAGTGGCCATAATAAAGCCCTGAGCATGCTAATTGCTGTGAGATAAAGTGATAGGAATGTTAATCAATTACTGTATGCATTCATAAAATTATTGTGTCATTTGAAATTGAAGTTGAAACTGGTACACTGCGAGATAAATTCTCAAACGCTTTCTGAAACAAAAAATCAGATCTGCTTTCTTTTCAAATTTCCCCATCTGTCCCAGTCCCTTCAGGTCTCATGTTGGTTTCAACACAAGTCATTGCCATGGAGCAAAAGTGTACAACTTCATATTCTGAATAGGTAATTACAAAAATAGTCTATTCAGAACTACAACAGACTTTCCAAATTGAAAAAAAAAATTGGAAATGGTGAGTCAAATCCCCTTGATTAGCAGCTTTTGATCCGGTCACTGGCAGCTCAACTCAAAGACCTGTCATGTGCTAGCAGCTTTGTGACCTTGTACAAATACAATGTTATGTTGGCATCCTCTCTCTGGGGCAGATGCATTTAAGTACATCCATGTGACCAGTAGAAGTTTTAAAAATGAACACGCTCAGGAGCAGGAGCACTACAACCTACTTCTCAGGTATGGCAGAGATGCTCTGCTTCTTCACTCAAACCGCCAAGGGCTCCATGATCTCCATCCCAGTCTCATGACGACTTCTACCCTGAATCATCAAGTGTGACAGGAAGAAAGGTTTGGCAAGCATCGAAATCTCTGTTTCTGAAGCACTAGTACTCATAAACCCTAATACAAACCTAATCATCGTGCTTCCACACTTAAAAACACAGCCAAACATCTATTTTCCACACAACAGGGCCTGCTTCCCTCATTGCAGCTCTAAAGAGCAAGAGGGTAAAATAAATTTCAGACAATTGCTCTCCACTTCCTATCCACCCTCCATTCTCCAAACATCCTCTAACCCAGATTCTAAAACAAAGAAAAACAAATGCCTTGTTATATAAACATAAGCTATGTTTGAAAATCTACTTGCCTGCTCACCAATAACAACGGGGAAACTTTTGGTGAAAAGTCATGTGTCATCATTTCCCAAGGCTTTCATTTGAAAGTTAAAAAACAAAACCAAACAAAAGCAAACAACCAAACAAACAAAAAATACAACCAAGCTTTCCGCTTATGCTGTTGAGCCATTGCTGCACTGGTCAGATGAGGTCTCAGAGGCAAGAAACTCCACTGCCCAGGGAAAGGCAGCAGTGGCTGAGGCAGCAGCGGGGTACTCAGGCCTGGTGCTCCCTTTCACCTTAATGGCAACAGGCAACAACTGACATCTCTGAAAAGCGCTGATCCTACTTGTATTACATGTCTATCACAAACCATAACGATCTGGAAGCAGCTCTCGCCCCTTAATGATTAGAGAGGGCATAACTAGCTGAGAGTAGATACCTAACTCAGCAGCTAAAGTTTGGGATATGAGTCTTAGAGCAAGATACAAAGAGGCACCTAATCCTCACTCATTTCAAAAGATTCTCATCCCTTTCATGCCCCCATGGTATGAATGATCTGGACCCCTGGCTCCTAAACCCACTACTCCAGAAGTAAAACAACACAGAGAGGTGGGCATGGGGACCTCCTCAAACCACCCAATCCTTCACGAAAGACAATCAAATTTGAAATGGCTGTGAACGTGTCCTTAAAAATTATCTGCCCTGAGTAACAACGTGGTAGTTTATTTTCTTAAGTGTGTTCATCCAAATTCGGATGAACACAGAGAGCAGCTATTCGCTCCGTTGGCTGTACTTCACAACAGCAGAAAAACACAGGGCTTCCTTTCACAGCGCTGCAATTTAGAACAGCGCTCGCAGGGGGTCAGCAGCAGGTGCACAGTCACAACTTCCAAAAAAAGGATAAACAGACCTTTTTTTTTCCAGTCCGGGATTAAAAAAAAAAAAAAAAGTAAATTCTTACATCTCATCTGCAAACTTGATCTTTGCATGCAGGAACAGCTACTAGACCAAAATAACTACTAGCACCCTTCTTGAATGGGTTACAGGAGTCAGAAGTTAACAACATCTATAAGTATTTCCCCTCAAAGCTAAGACAGCATACCAGAAAGAAGGGCTCTGTACCTCTTAAATGCCCCAAATTTATGTCTGAAAAAAACTGGGGTGAATATCATACAAAAAAATACTCAAGTGATTGCAGTAATTCCAGAGTAATTCCAGTTTCTTGCTACCCACTAAAAAAAGAGTTTCTAATCTCTTTTGTGACTAATATATACTTTTAAATGACAGAATCAGGAGAAGAGGTAGGAGAAAGAATCAATTACCAGCTGGAAACAGGGGATAGAAAAGCATGCCAGAGAAAAAAAAAAAAGAAGAGAGAGAGAGAGAAATTAAAAATATAAATGTGATGTTCTTTTTCTTTTCACCCAATTGTATTTTCTCCTTCAGGCTTTTGTGCCAGAACTGTCCAAGGATCTAATTTGACCCATTCAACCATTTTACAGGGTGCTCCCACCAAAAAATCAAGCCTCTCCATTGTCCTTTCATCATATGTTCCACAAATTTTGACAAGATAGACCTACACTTAAATAACAGATGAAAAACCTCTACTTTCTATCACTGCTGATTTTGACATGTGCTACTGACTTCAGAATAGTTTCATCAGGAATCAGTGTAGTAGAGCTAGCACAGATGTTAATCTCAAACCATTTACTGATTTTTTTCTTAAATAGGCTTTATTTTCCGCACAGTGCATAATGTGTTGAAGCTTTTGTATGAGTTACTTTTGCTAGAGAGTCTCCTTTCCAACACCCTTTATGCTTATCGTTGTTTGTCAAATCCTAAGCAAAAGCAATTTTCCTCCTCCCTAATTTCCTATGAAAATACAAGATCTACTCCATCAATCACTTTTTTTCGCCCATGACAGCCACAATTCTTTTGGCTGAATATTCTCTGACAGAGCACAAAATGCTTGCCATTCACTGGAGGTGAATGATGCTTCAAGAAACTGTGGTTTTACCTTTGTTTTTAAAATGAAGTCTACGCAGCACCAGGGCAAACAAGAAGTAAATGATCCAACTGTATTCCCCTGGACATGCATTCTTTGATATGAGGACATATATGCAGAACTGTTAGAAACTGATGCCCTTTGATGAGACTGTGGGTGTCAATTACAACAATAACTCCTGAAGTAAAACTGCATAGAGACTGTTGATGAGCAGTAGCAATACCCTTAATAGAAGAATAAAGTAGCTGGACCGCTGACTGCCTCAGCCTACATAGGATCTCCCTTCCAACACTCTCTACCTGCCTTAACACTTGTGAAAATAGCCAGAATCCTACAATGACAATAGGATTTATCATAAGTATCTTTTTCCTATAAGTATTTCTATGGCTACCACCACTGTAGTATCTGAGAATATCATATCCTATTACACATTTACCTTCATAATGTCCTTTGGGCAAAAGGGATTAAAAGAAGATGGAATTAATGTACAACTTGTTCAAAGCCACATGAAGTTTGTCATAGCCAGGAACTGAAGCCTCCCCCACTCCCCTGAGTCCAGGTGTAGCATCCCATTTACCCAGTAGACTCATCTGCTCACAGGTGTATATACCTCTCTATCATATAATCTCAAAATTAAATATATATATATATATATATATATACACACACACAAGTTTTGGAAAAACCTGCAATAATATTCCCTCATCAGGAACAAAATTAATCTTTTCAAGGTCACAAAGCTGACAATATGAAACAGAAAAATGTACACAGCTGCACATGTACAATACCTGATTTCCAGGCTGGAGTTTGACTTTGTGAAGCAGAAAATACACCTCAGAATGAATATTGTCCAATTTTCCAAATATATTTAAAATATCACCACCACATATTCACATAAACTTAAATATTTTTTGCTATGACTTCACTGTACAAAGTGTTTCATGGCCAGGCAAGATAACATTCTGTGATTCTGTGGTAATGTAGTCCAGTGACCACTTCGTCTTTCCAAAATGAAAAGGCCCAAGTCAGTCATAAAACAAGGTGCACTCCGTTTCTCCTTAGAGTACTCCTTGGCAGCATCACGCTAGGTAGAGCTCTGTTGATCTTACAGTTGGAAAAGCGGTGAATGATGAGCAAATCATGCAGCCTTTTAACAAAAGTTTCTTGGAGATGAGGCACATCTTTTGTTTTCCAAAATAGCTCATTTATAACAGGAGAACTTAGCAACATACACTGAAGTCCAAGCATATTCTACCTCAAAAGAAAATATGCATCACATTCTTAATAGCAAAATTAGGAGGTCCAAAGAGGACAGAAAAGTCAGTGAAGAAAGATACAGGCACAGATGTGTCATTTTGGTTCAGAATCTCTCTTTTCAAGGCTTTAAGAAGCAGCTTCTAAGCTTGCCTTTCAGTTCCTTGTAATATTAATGAATTTTAAAATGTAATAAATTTCAAGTGCAACATATTCTCAAACAATTCACTGAAAAGCCATACAAAAATCAAAACGCTTACAAGTACTGAAGAACTCGTTTGAGAACACCGCATGTTCTTGAAATGACAAGAAAGAAAATTGTCAATAAGAACATAACCAGGACCTTGTTAAAAGCCCCGTGCATCACCATTTAAGAAGCAGATACTGTGCATCACCATACCATTAACTTCATCTATAGAGGAGTCTGTCTTTCCTTGAATGTGTTTCTCCTACTCATACACCTGCCAGGCCTTCAAAACTGACAAGTTTGTGGAAAACCATATTGATGATCCTTGTGCAAAACAAAACTGGATGAGACAACTCTTTTTGGCCATAACAGAAAGCAGCATGCTGTCTACCTAAAACGGCGCATACTAGGTGGTTTAACTGTTTAGGAAAGCTTGCCCTGAAAAATTCTGAGCTTTCCATCATTTGAGATATAAATGAAGTATTACTAGAAGAGTGAAAAAAAGATTTTTTCCCCCCTCCTATAGCTTAGGAATAAAATATGTATTCAACACAGTCAGACACTTTTATTATTTCCTTTGGATAGTCATTTTTTTCTTTTTTGCCCCACTGTTAACATGTTAACAGGAAAAAGAGAGACACCAGAAAAAAAAAAATCAACAACCATCAGCAACCAAACCCTACTGAAATAAAGCCAATTCATACTACCTCAACGAAAATTTTTCACTTTGGGTTTAGTTGAAAATATTTTGAAGATTTCTGTTACAACTTCCCCAGATACTCAGAGATTTTTTTTCTGCTGCTTTCATTTGACAGAATTATGGTTAGATTCCCCCGTGTGTCCAAAATAAACAATAACTCTTGTTGTGACAACTTTAAGCCTACAGAGCACATCTCCTGGCCAAAACACTTGAGAGCTTCCAAAGGAATGAAGAGTGAGAGTCGGGAGCAATTTAGAGCTTGTTTAAAGAACACAACTGGCCACTTAAGTCTTTTGTCTTGCATAGGAAGTGCACAGCACAGGCAGTTTCCACATGCAATCAAACCCTTGACATCAACCAGTGTACTCGTTGGCAGTCTCCCGGGGAGTTCAACAGGGGAAATGATTTAATTGACACGAACAACAGCAACAAGTTTGCACTGCAAATACTGAAGATCAAAGGATTTTTTTTTTTTTTATTGGCCATTAGAGGGTTGCTACCAGCCCTTGGAAATACCCATTTCTGTGTTTTGAAGCATGTCTGTACCACGAGCCAAACCAGGGAAGACTACAGCAGTGTAAAACCACCGCTGTTCCAGGGGAAAGGAGTCCCCAGTGCTTTCCCCAAAAGCCACAGGACTGTCCAAGATTTACGAGCTCTGTCCTACTCATCTTGCAGAAGATTCTCCCCACTTCCTCCAACTGCTGGAGTAGTGTTTTGATTAGCGAGCCAGGGTTACCTTGGCAGAATCAACAAGCAAGACCTCATAGACACTGTGTAAGTCCCAATACTCCAGACTATTACTGAAAAGCCTGGCAGTTTTTAAGCTTTCTGATTTTTTGGAGCTCATAGATGGTCCAGGACTGGTATGCACCCGCACACAGTAAATTTAAGCCTACTGGCAACAGGCTTGCTTTTATGAAGTATCTTCCACAGATTCTTTAGAAATAACCAACTAATACCCATGCCCCCACACATTACACGCTGAAAACCAGTGCTCTTCATCCATCCTGATGGCATGACTACAGCATGAAACTTGAGCCCTGTTCTTCTGAACCACAGCCAGGACGGACAGCAGAACCAACAGCATTCCACAGACCTTTATTCCTATTAGAACTACTATGAGCTTGAATTCAAAATGGGATAAAAAAAAGAAGCACAGCCTCATATCTACAGATCTCCTCCCATTTTCCCCATATGACTCTTCCAGAGCTTTACAGAAGAGAAGAGATGGCAACGCAAAGTGGAAATACTGAATATTGCTACTTTCTCCCTCTACAAGATGCCATAACATTTTCCCAACTAATTCTCCCCAGTCAGTACAGCAATCAAACAAAACCAGAGACAAATATGGACAAAACACCAGAGAAGCTGGTCCAGGAGGAAAAAAAGAGTTACTAATAGTCTGAATATTATAAAAACACAGTCACCTGTCCCCCCACCCCATCCCCTGCCCCACCAAAGGAAAGTTCAGAGAATTAGCAAATATTCACACTTAATTCCTTTAAAAACAAACTTATTCCTCCTCCACAGTGTATGCTGCAGGCCTAAGAACAAAATGAAAGCTGTTCAACTTTGCTCACCACCTAGATTTTCTTTAAAGCACACACCTGCCCAATGCAGGTGTGATTTCCATCCTGATTGCCATTGAAGTTTTGTGCTGTTACTTATGAATGCTCTTTCAAGTTCCGAGGTAAAAAACATCCAAGCATTCCTTCGAGAGTAACCAACCACGAACAATGCACTGAAACTTGAAATTCAAATGAAAAAGCAAAGCCAGATAAGATAACCCCCACACACACTATGGAGGCCGCAGAGTAAATAAACAGAGAAATAAATCCTCCCTTTGGTCTAGTCGCTCTTGGTTGTTGTAGCTTTAAATGTAATAAGGGTGGTTGCAAAATTCATGCACTGGAAACATGGTTTGCAAACTAGCTGTCTTTCTGATTGGGGATTTAAATTTTCACACCATAAATTGTGGCTTGGAAGGACTGGAAGGAAAGAATTGCTTGTTCACTGGATCTGTGGCTTCAGGGGAAAGAAATAGTTCAATTTTCTTTAACATCATGAGACTTGACTAGTCAAGCTGTTTTACAAAGCACACATGCACATATGTAGGGCTTTGGTCGTCAGCATGGCCAGGTGTCCACTGCCTATTCCTCCAAACACTTGCTAGTCCCCTGGAAGGCAACAAGACTACCTGGTTACAAAAAACACGTTCACAATTTGCAAACCTTGCCAGCTGGACCATTCAAGGAGTATGGCACTCTTCTTGCAAAACCTACGCTAAATACCAAAAAACTCTTTAACAGTGTCACCCATGTGGATCTCCTTTGACAGCCCAAATGAAGCTGTACACCAGAGAGGTGTAAAACAGCTTTAGAAAATAGCATTCAGCTATGCACATCTGCATCAAGGCAGAACACCTTCCGTTTACCAGTAGAGGCAGCAGCACGGTTTGCTCACTGGGTGCCAGTCCACAAGGACTCTGCTTCCCACACAGCCATGGGCCCGCTGCAGGGCGTTAGACAAGTCCTTGCCCTCAACATCCCAGGTGACGGAGGCACAAAGAGGTAACTCCTAGACTAACAAGTGCACAAGTTTGTTAACGGTGAGATATGAATGGATCCGTCTACTTTATCCTGAGGGAAGTCAATGTTTAAACAAAAACAAAACCAACCAACCCCCTTTTCAAAGAATACCGCACTCCTTCCCCAGGAGCTCATCACGTTTAGGCATGTACAATAAAGGCTCTTGGGCACTTGCTGAGCACCTCACAAAAATGATTACCGCCCATTCACCAAGATCCAGTGTTCTCCAAGCTTTTCATCTGCAGGCCTCAGAAGATTTTCCAGCAGAGACAGCTGGAATTGGCTACTGTGGTTCAAGTAGCTAATTCTATATTTCCTGGATCCCTCAAAAGGCCACAAACTGAGAAGCTGTCTAACCCAGTGTTCCTCACAGTCTATTCCCACACAAGCCAAGCAACATTCATCCTGGATGAAGATTAAAATTAAAAAATTGGCATCAACTTTGCTTTGAAACATAGATACTGTACTTGTTCCAATTAAAAAGTCGATCAATTGTAAGCAAAACCTGCTTCCACCTTGGTAGAAAATTTGTGTTTCCTCTTCAGTGGAGGAATTTCTTCATAACTAACATTAAATGAAGAAGAGAGCCAGTAGAATCCAAGCCAAAAAGGCAATACTCTGCTGCGTTTGGGAAGTAACTTTCAAAGAGTTTCTTCTTCTCACTTGAATTTTCATTAATGCTTTTCGCCCGCTACAGTAGAATCACAGAATATGAACTGGAGGGGATTTCTGTCCACCTGGTCCTCTCCCCCACCCCACAGAACAGGGACAGCTTGAACTGGGTTCCTCCAGGCCTTCTCCAGCTGAGCTCTGAATGCCTGCAAGGACAGCCAGACCTCTCTGGGTAGCCTGTTCCAACATTTGACCACCCTTGTGTTGAAATTATTTTCCTAATATCTCATTGGCACTTTCCTTGCTGCAACTTTGTCTGTTGCCTCTTGTCCCACTGCTGTGCACCTCCCAGAAGAGCTCGGCTTTGTCCTCTCCTCACCCTCCCATCCATTAACTGAAGATGCAGGGTAGCCTTCCTTTGAAGAAAAGCCGCACAAGCACACCGAGCTGCTCTCCCAAGATATACATAAATGCACACACACATACACGGATTTTCAGCTCATTTTTCTGAAATACAAGTACTGTAGTCTACTTTGCAACCTAATACTGTCTCTTATGGATTGCCCTTCTGCAGCGCTTAACACTAAAGGCTTGCCTTCACGGGCAAATAATATAGAGGAGCTAATGTTGTAAAAAATCATACTGAAACTACTCTGTAGTAACCTTCCCGTATGGAGAAACCTTAGTTTTTCTTCCCTATTTGAACCACTCCTGCCACTGTGAGGTACTTGCACGACCTCACGATACACTCTGCTTCTCACAACTTCTCTGCCCGTGCACCTCCGCTCGCGTAGCGGCTCAGCAGCACGCCGAGGGACGCTTGCTTCGCAAAGTATATTATGGGTGGGTTGGTTGGTTTGTTTGATTTTTACAACAGCATCTTCTGCCGTGGACGGAGAGGATAATAGTGCCGCTCGGCATCCCGTTTCTCTCCTACCGTGCACAGCACAGCTCCAGCGAAGAGGTGCTGAGAGGACTCGCGACGCCCGAGCTCCCCCGTTTTGTCACCTGCGGGCGACAAGCGCAGCTCCCGCCTCGGCTTCCAAGTTCAGCCCAGAGCTGACAGCAAGACGCAGCTCCTACACCGGCTCTGCGTACGCTCAGCAGGCAAACAAAGAGGCATCCCCAGCCACAAATCTGTTTCGGATTTACGGAAGAGCCGACAGGGAGCTCTGCCTCACGCCAGAACGAACTTCGGGGGGAACCGGCCGCCGCCACCCTTCCCCCGGGGGGCTCCGCGCCGCCG
>VXAA01005294.1:73469-236718 GCA_013399115.1 Anseranas semipalmata
TTTTTTTCTCCCCCTCTTCCTTTGAGGAGGGGGAGTGAGAGAGCGGTTGTGGTGGAGTTCAGCTGCCCAGCAGGGTAAAACCACCACATCATGAGGGACTGGAAAAGAGTGGTGCACCAAAGGTGAAGACAGAGAAGATCCTACACCTAGTGCAGCATGCAAGGTGGAGAGGTGATGTGTACTTACGGGGGAGAAGAAGGAAATCCCTTCCTAGTGGGGTGGAAAAAACCCCAAACAACTGATATGGTATGAGAATGGGACAAAAGGGCTCCAGGAGAAAAACGGACCTGAGACAGGGTGTTGGACAGGACTTGCTGAGACATTGGGATTAGACCTACTACCTGGAGGGTAAGAAAGAATGGGGCTCTTGGAGGACATTAAGGGCAATGTCTAGGCTTCGCGCTGGGCTGGCATTGCCCCAGTACCTCCAAAACACTTGGTCCCACCTGCAGTACTGGCTGGGGGGCCCCCTGGTGAAGTACGGGCCGTGGCGTGAGGCAGCCAGCCTGTCCCGCCAGGGGCAGGCCCTGGATGCTGGTCCCTGAGCTATGCGGGCTGAGAGGACGCTGTGCCCCTGCTCGCTGCAGGCCTCAGGGCCACCAGCCGAGTGCTCCTCCTCTCCGTGGCGTGGCTTCAGCTTACCTCCCTCCAGCTGCAGACCCAGCTACAGGCTGTGGAGCCGTGCTAATGCTCCCCGACTCTTTCTGGCTTTTCTGTGTTTGCTCACGCAAGACAGAACAACATTAATAGCAGGGATGAAGAGCACCGTTCAAGAACATACCACAACTTACCAGTGAGTGCCTTCAGGAGTCAAACGTCCTCAAACGGGAGAGGGAACTAAACTTTGTGTTTTCTTATCCTGCTTCAGAAAAGATAGAACGTTTTTTTGTGGCATCTAGTCTGGGAGAGGTGTACCAGGGACGCCCATCAGATGGGCTCTCTGGGTGCCATCAGTGGGTAAGTGACAGAGTTGCCAGTCCTGGAGGACACTCCTCAGCATGCGGCTGCTGCAGAGCTCTGCATGGCAGAGGAAGGGGCACTGTCAGACATCCAGGACCAGCAGCACTTGACAATTAAGGAGCAGGGGATCTAATCTATGGGTGCGCACCTCCAGGGCCAGCCATTCAGGACATAGGTGCTTATGCCTGTCTTTCTGTTCAGTCCCTAGCAGTCTCAGACTCCTGGTGGGGTTTTCAAAAGCAGATGTCTGAATAACAGGGGGTCTAAATCCCTCGGTAAATTTGGCCCTGTGCTTTTTCAGCTCATCTCAGACATTATATATGAAACAATTCACAAGCTGGAAGTTACTTTATTGAATTATTCATATGCAGATTTCATATCATCAAAGTATTTCAGCAAAACTGTTTGTTCACACATCAAAAAGCCAGCAAATGTCAAGCACTTTATCATGAATCCTTCACTTGGTAAAGTGGTATTCACCAAAAAAAAAGAAAAAGAAAGAAAGAAAGAAAAAGAAAAAAACAGTTCTGCATCAACTTCTTTTATATAATCTGCCACAGGAATGTCATTACATATGGTAGGTCAAATTTTGGAAAAGGCAATGTACAGAAGAGGGACTCACACACAAGCTAAAGATCTCCTGTGAAGTCTGTAAATCACTTCATCTTCTGGCCACCCACACAAGTGGTGGCCCCTCAGTGCACAAAACTTTTGCATGAAACTACCTTTGCTCTTCCTTCAGTTACCAATGCCCTGCTGCTTCCAACCCCAACACAGAAGCGGACTCTATGTCAGATTATATAAACTTCACTAGTTAGCTACAGCAGAGGGAATGTCCTTCCAAACTATTTGCTTCCACTGCATAGGTAACTTGGTCTTCCAGGCACTCAATTTTACCAGCAAATTTATAACTTACAGAGTGGTGATACATTGCTGAGAACAGAAATGGCAAGCCAGCAGAGTAATATGCAAATTGCTGGAACAATTTTCTGATAATTCTCCACAAGACCCTGTCCTGTATACAAGTAGGCACACAGATATAGCACACTAGGTAGCTATAGGTGTAAAGTGCTAACTTACACTACTTCAGGCAGGCCATTGCAACAGCCCAGAGAGTTCTTTTTCTAACTTGGTTTTGACTCATTTCCCAGACAGTTACATATGTAAACTTGGCTTCCAATCATTTCCTTAACATATGCACATATAAACCTGAAAGTTTTAAAGTTGTTAGTAAAGTTTCATTTTGATTCTATCCAGTCAGATTAGGAACTTTATCCAGTGTCTGCTGTACAGTAACTATAGGAAATATGGAACTCTTTAATGTTTTGAGTAAGAATATGTCTCATTCGAATAATTCATTCTTGTTGCTCTTATAATTTCATGTTGTGGTTAAAAAATGAAATATGCAAAGTAGCAAGTAGATTTGCCTATTGTAAACTGTTCCTCCACTCCCTTCTAAATTAGAGACCTTGGCAACAGTATTTCTGGAATGCAGCGAACATTTCCTTTAAACCTATACAAAATACATCTGGAAGACAATACCTATGAAAATGCCTGTTGAAAAGGGAGACTGTATAAAACAATTAATCAGGACCTCTAAAGCAGAGCAATAATGTTTACAAAATTAAGATAAAAAGATATAATGCAATTAACATAGACATGAATGTTTACACCCAAATAGCAGATAAGCATTTGCAAGAGGAGAAAGAATGTCATTCATTTATAATGAACTAGGACAAATAAATCCAAGGATCCTTGCTCAATTAATTGCATTTTACCCAACATCAAGGCTTCGTCTGGACCAATTTGACTTTTCTGCAGTCTTTGGCCAGAGTCATGTGACTGGAGCAAAACTACGAATTGCTTTAAGCACTCCCAGATGCTGGGGTTGTCAGTCTTAGCTCATACTGTTTCCAATTCTTGTGGAAAAAGCAAGCATATATTCTCACTGTACTGGGCTTTCAACTAAGTGATCTCCTGATGGAGAGACTTGAGTTTGAAAACCAGAGCAACCAACATGACCAACGGGTCTGATTTCTGTTGCTTGATGAAATAGAAATTGATTCTGCTGTTGCTGCTGGCATTATTTTGTCTCCTCTATATTTTACTTCTGTGCTTCTTGCTGCAGCAACCTTTGCTGTTTCAGTGGGACTGTGCATGCTGCTGATTGAGCTAAGCCAGACTTTCACATCACACCTTGTAAATGCAGCTAGTATTGCCCTTATGGGAGGCTCTTTCAAAAGATGTAACTTTTTTTCCTCTCTTTTTATCTCAAATTAACACAAGCAGGCTCAACCATATGTCATTTGCATTTAAGAGAACAGTACACCCTGTCCTTGGAAGATCTGCTTAAAGTGTTGATGCCTTTTCATATTCAAACAGCATAGAGCAAAAAGGGTGTATGTTTATAATTTTATGATAAATGGTTGTTAATTTACTGCAAAAGAAAGGTCGTATTGCCTTCTCCTCAGCCTTGCCTCTTTATTCACAACCACATCCATCCATGGACAGAAGACTGTTGCAAGGACTGTGGATGACAGTCCCTGCTTACACTCTCCAAATGAGTTACAGACCTCATAGATTTGTCAAGTCTTGTGTTGGCCAAAGGATGGGGGATGACAGATGTGCATCTGGGTAGGAAATCTCACCCTGGTTTGGGTAATGGAAATCCCCAAATACATAGGGACGTGGTATGTAAATCCCTCTCTCTGTCTGGGCAGATAACTAGAGCAGGGTGGCAGGACAGGGCTATTTCTCCAAAATCCACACATTGCACCAGCTGCATCTCCATTCCTCTGGACCCCAGCCTAAGTTTCTTGAGCCAAGCGCAGCATGATGAAGATTTATTCCTCCTGCGATCATCTGTGTCTGATCCCAGGTCAGGAAACAGCTACAGCACTACACTGCAAACATATGAAATGCAAGTTCTGTGGAAGAAATTATTATACGGGGTCAAAACTGTGATTCTCCCACTGAATTCAGAGATTTGATTGGCTTGTTGATCTTGGCAAGGGTTGAATTTCATCCCAAGAGAGTATTTAAACAACTACTTTAACTGTAATTCTCTTGAGTGTTACATCAGCATCCATAAAGTTATGGATCATAGCAGTTAGAGGATAAACTGCACCTTCCATCCCTGTTCAAGGTCTCCCTCCAAATGACAGCCTTGTATCTCTAACTCTTCTCACGATAGGAGCCTATAATTTTGCTGCTCTTCGCTACTGCAGGTATTGGTCACACAAGTGCCAAAATGTCCCTCTCTTCACAAGTGTAGCTTGTTCAAGCCAGGGGAGGTATGTGCAAAACTGAACACTGGTGTTTTGAAAATTCTTCTCCTTCTAACTAGAAACTTAAATATTAGATGGAAATAAATCATGGTTAGACTACTCCCTCAGCCAAAAGCAAAGGAAAATGTTTGGTGGAGCAATGATACATTATTTTAGAAAAATATGGACCCCAAAAGTTTTCAAGAAAAAATTTCTCATACTTTAAATCTAAACTTCAGAAACGTGGAAATGGCTTCATTTTTAGCCTTGAGACTTGACCCAGGCATGATCCCCCACAAGGACAAGTGACTGTGTATTGTATATGCATACAATGGACTAACTGTTAGACTAATGGGGGGCTGCAGGAGGTTTCTAGGGCCCCTTCATTAAACTAATGACAAACATTAATCTCTTGTTACAGAGGATACATTCTCTCCTATATTCCTTTTGCAACTCACCATATTTTCTATTTTTAAAAAGGCTTTTCACTTGTGCTCTCTGAATTCTTAAGAGAATATAAGATGGGTAAATTTCTAACATTAATAAACAACTGAGGCTCTTGTAACTACAAGTGTTCTTACATTATATCAGAGACATTTCAACTTCTCTGAGATTGTGGACATGGAAGTCTAAATCCATCTTTGGAGTGTTTTGGATGCAGGAGAGCTACAAGCTCAGATATTTACCGTAGTGTTGAGGTGACAAGCTGTAAGTTTTATTATTTATATATCACTTATTATATATCTAAAACTGGAAAAACTCAGCATTACATGTTTGAGTTCAGTGGGCCATCTACAGCAGGGGTCAATTAAATAAGAGACTGCTCCTTTAAGGTCCTTTTTGGAATATTTACAGCTTACAGTCTCCCACTCTGCTTCTGTATCTTCTGCCTTTTCAAGACTGGTTTTACTGCCCTGCATATTGCAAGCTGGGACTCTTACTGCTCTCAAGTTGTAAGGAGGCAACATGCCTTCCTCTGCTAACAGCCACACCTGTCTCCTGATGATATATGCAAAGACAAAATCTTGGGTGGCACAATTAAATTAATGTTCTCATTTAAATTCCTTCCCAGCCTCTGCGAAAATGATTGACCAAATGGCCACATAGTATGAGTCTCCAGACCTTCACTTCATTTGCAAATATTTGAAAGGATATCCGCTACCTACAAGTCTTCTACAGAAAGGCGAATCCTGGCTTACGAGCCTTAGCAGGCTGCTTTTCCCAACTCTTTCCCTTTCCTCGGGGAACCCATTTGCTGTTGTGGCAAAGCCACAACTCACCTGAAGACAGTCTCACATATTTCCTGTATCTCAATCACACAAATATTCCTTCCACCGGATTTTGTTTGATAAATTAAAGGGGACAAAATTAAAATCCAAATAATTCCCCGACACCACCTTCAACCCTGAGGATGCCTCTACTTCTCATCCCCTGGATCTGCCTTATAGGTATTTTCCATCCAACAGATGGAATAGGTGTGCTTTAGCAAACATACAGCTAAGAAACCAAAACTGGGAAGGGGGTGATCACAGTCTTTTTACTGGAGTTTTATGGCTGGGAAAACTCTGAGAAGAAAGTAAATGTACTAAACTTTAAATCAATATATTTTTAGAAGAGTTTGGATAACATTGCTTATTAAATGATAAAGGCATGCTAGTACCCCACGTGTTGTTTTTCTGCATAGCTCAAGACTTTTGTAAATTAAAGCAGGGCTGGAAGATCCCAAAGAAGTTTGGCAGAGAGGCTGTGAAACATTTTATAACATTTACATCATTGTCTTATGTTTTTCAAGGGAAATTACTCATAGTGCGATTTCTACTGTGAGTAGAAATCTACTCCCTCCTGCAGCACTGCAAGCTGACTTGCAAAGAGGCAAGGATTAGTTGGTGATAGCAAGGTGAGAATTTCCAAAGTTTGCCCAGTGTCTCCTAATTCAAACTCTTAACTATCTTTTACTAAGTGAATATGAAAACATGCTAATGCTTTGGGAGTGCCTGCGGTGAGAATCTGAAATGGGACACTTGATGTGCTGTATACAACTCAGTCACTGGCTTCAGAAAGCAGGCTGCCAGATGTTTGCACTTCAAGCATGCTTTGTAACATACTCTTCCCAAAAGGAACAACTACGTACCTGCTTTGGCAGAGCCTCCGACTAGAAGGAATTATTGAAGAAGGTGTTTCAGGGACAACAATGCTTAAAAGAAAAGTTTTTGAGAAAGTCAAGATGCAAAAAAATACCATCAGAAGTCTTGAAG
This sequence comes from Anseranas semipalmata, assembly GCA_013399115.1. Taxonomy (NCBI): domain Eukaryota; kingdom Metazoa; phylum Chordata; class Aves; order Anseriformes; family Anseranatidae; genus Anseranas; species Anseranas semipalmata. Next base: position 79,951 of record VXAA01005294.1, read on the forward strand.
TGTGCAAAACACTTCTGTAACAACAACAAAATGGGACACACACTATTCTTGCAAGGAGGTACAGTTCTAGTTGAGTGAAAGCAAGCTATAGGAAGGCGATTCCAAATGGGAAAAGAATGTCAAAAAATTACAGTAGGGAAATTTCCGAATTGAGACACATCCTGTTATCACAGCCCCTTTTTTTTTTTTTTTTCTTCTCTTCCCATGGCCAATGTTTTCCAACTAGAATGTTGGAAATTTCATGGTAATTGAATTGGTAAATGTCAAATACACATAATGTCACATTACATTTTGAAGAAGATATTACCTATCAAATAAACCTAAACTGCCACTGCAGGAGTTCAGTTTTGAGCTGTGACTACTGTGTGATGAAACTATTTTCTTTCACACTTAAAAACACTAGTACTAGACTTGTAAGGAACAAAGGACTGGATCTTATATTGAAAGCAAGTACTACGTACAGAGAAAAGGTAAAGCCTATTAGAATCCTGCTGTGCTTTCTTTATGTTGTGCTCTTGAAAGTGAGAAGAAACTGCTGTCATTAAAACTGTCGAGTCCTGTTGGGATTTGGCTGGCTGGGAAATGAAGAATGCAAATAACTGAGAATAGGAAAGTGTTTTAAGAAATTCCAAATGCATCATGTTCAGAATATGTACAATCCTTGCAAAAGCCAGACACGGACAATCTGACACTGTCCCCAAACATGGGTCCTCTGGCCGGCAGGGTAGTACATGTTCTGCAAAGGCAGCTATAGAGTATGCTCTGATTTTTTTAAAAAAAGGACACATGTGGAGACCACCTTGCTGCACCTTAGAGCTGTGTTTTAATTTTCAACTGAAACCACCCTTTAAAGTAATTTGAACTTTTTATTATGTGGACTTTCCAAGCATGCAATTATTACATTCTGTTATTATAGTGGTAGAATCCACAACAGCCTTTCATGCTGGCATTTTAATCACTAGTACTTACTATAGCAAAATTTCTCACAGGCAGGACTGATTGGTAAGATCAACTCTCACATCGTTTATGGGGTCAGACATCTTACATAATTAACTAATTTACTATACACCATAGGTCATTGATTTTCCACAGGAAAAAAAAAAAAAAAAAAAAGAAAAAAAGAAAAGAAATTAGACTGAAACTGGCATCTATTATTTTCTTCCAATGGATTGTTCTGCCCATGACAAGTGTTCCTGTTTTCACCCATTGTCATTTCCATGATAGAAATTTTATTACTTAGATAAATGTGTCATGGTCTTGCAGTCTGGTTATCAATATTATTTCTCTTTTTAGAAGCGCAGGTTTTGTTTCTGAATGTGGTTGAAGGAGTTTGCCCCAGAAATATATCTGACAAAAGTATGCTTTATATTTTTTCATCTTATTTCAGCCTTTCCATAAAATCAATATTCTGTTTCTGTATGAATTTAACTAGCTTCCTGAATAACCTACCTTGTATAATAGATTTTTTTCTTACTTCTTACTGTCCTTAATAATAGAAGCAAAAATGGAAGAGAGAAAAAGACAATAGTGCTTTATGTTATCTATTCTTTGTGTAATATTATGCAGCTGAATGACTGCATAGATTTTTCTAACTCAAATTGCAGAGTTAGTATTTTGGAAGCAGAGCAGTTGTATGCATGATGGACATACAAAAGTTATGCATTGCAGCTTAATTCCTATTCCCTCTACACTACAAAAAGGTAGCTTGTTTATCCACTTTTAGCTTTCAGATGCTGCAGTTAGTTGCATATAATCTAGTTGAGGAAAAATATATCATCTTACAGGAGTACAATTTCTTTGGTGTTTTGTTGTTACAGAAATACCTATCACATAAAAGGTTTCTGAACTCAGGAAGAATGAATAAATTAATAGGTGATAAGCAAAACTTGTCTTTTACATTAATCAGGGATACAGACCAAACTATAGTACTTAGCTTTGACCTGGGGCCTTTCCTGTTGGTGCTAGAAGTGATTTAGGAACACTAGCTATTCCATTAAAAATTTAAAAATGCAAGTTCTTGCTTACAGAACAGGCACACTGCTCTTGTCAAGGTTTCCAAAGCTCAGTGTGGAACTTGTCCTCAGCTGCCTGCCAGATGTTATGGACTCTGCTTGAAACCAGGTCCTCCCATAGCTTCTGTAACTGGCTGCGATTTCTTCTTCTCCCTCCTGCCTTCTCCTTCGGAGGAGCCCTGTTGTCCTCTCCAGCCTTCAACGGGCACTGTCATTCTCTTCTCCCTCCACACCTTATTTCTGGGCAATACGAGCTATGAACAGAAGTGCAGTTATCTTCGGTTTCTTGTCTTGCAGATTCACTTGAGAACTGTCTCCTGTCCAAGCAAACATTGCAGTCCATCTCCCTCACACTTCATCTGTTAATACAGTTGAAAAAAACATCAGTCTTTCTCTATATGTTCTTTTTCTGTTTTCTTCTTCACGCATTTAGCCATCCTGCCAGTCTCTCAGCCCTGACGCCTGGGTGTTACCTTCGAGTTGGACCTCTCCCTTGTTATGCAACCAGAGCTATATGTAGATACTACCAGTTCACCACAACCTGTTCCGCCCACACATTCATTCAGCTTAAGTTGTTCCGGGCACTTATTTTGCACCTCAGTTTTGATAATATTTATTTCTCTGTCTTTCTCTGATCACTGCTTAAACAGAACATGGGAGAAGGGCAATAACTACAGAGTTAAATCCCTATTCATCCCTTCAGAATCATAAACTAAAGGGGGACAAAGAAAGAAAGAACATTTAGAAAGAAAACCAGAAATTAAATCTGTTAAAATACTCATTTTGAGACTTCTGCTTTCAGTCGTAGGGCAAGCAGGGCTCTGCCCCAGCAGAATTACAGTTGGGTGCAGCAGAGCAATGTGGGAAGACCCAGGGTCACATCGGTGCTCAGCACTCCTAATGAAACACTCAGGTGGAGTACAGTTTGCTCATCTCACAAGTTCCACGGCCCAATTACTAGGTTTAACCCTGGTCAGAGCTCTTGGGCATAATGCTGTTGATCTTTCCTGGTCACACCTTCCAAGCATAGCATTTGGGAGATATATGCCTCTTTGTGGCCCAGATCTGAGGTGCTACATTTTAAAGTGTTCTTCTTTAAAGTGTTTTCCAATGTTACTGAAGCCTCAAATTTAAATCCCTGGAGAATATAACAGTGTGAGAATGTGACTGAATCTGACATATATTAATAAACAACTTGAACAGCAAAAGGCAGAAGTGAAAACCAGCAACAAGAACAGAAGTGAAAAGCGTGATTAATGACATTTTCTGAGGAATAGACATTTCAAGGTATAATAGCAATAGATGCATATTATATGGACTATAAAAGATAGAGAGGACATCTAAAAGCTTTGATCTTAATCTAGATGATCTGAAATGAGATGGAATCATAGATTCAAAAAGTATGATCAAGGACACTGACATTAAGAAGGCGACAGTATGGCAGCAGAGATGATGTGCTGAATAATGAGTTGAGAGTCACCAGTGGTTAATAGAAGATATTCGAAAGCAAATGACCAAGTCAGCTGGACCAGGCAGCCTGCAATAAGCATACCAGGACCAGAAAGAGAAGAGTGCAGATTAGAGGTGTATAAGTAGACTGGAAGAAAATAAAGCTATTCTTCTCAGTGCTGTGTATTTACATAATATTTTCACAACATTTAGGAGGTATTCAAGTTTTGTCAGGGAGCACCGTGCTTCTAAGCTATCATCTTCATAATTATGAACCATCAGAATCTAATGACAGCACAATTGTGACTCAGCAAGGCTCATGCCTGAGTGTATTCAGGTACCAACAGTGAATTAAATGGATTCCAAAAGCATGTGAACACATTTTGCTGAATAGAAAACTATGTTATTTCAAAAATATCTCTCATACATATGGTAACATGAAAGGCCAAGAGGCTTTAAATTACAGAGGTAGGAAAAAATTGCATCCTTTTGAATAAGCTGAAGGTGGTGTGGACTGACTCCAGGAACAATCCTAGCCCATTACAGAATCTGAAGGACATAACAGAAAGAGGCCATGCTGTAGTTGTGGTTTCTGCCATTAATTTCAATGAAAAAAACTATATGCAATGGGTACAGCTATATCATTCACTTTTTGCTCCTGCAGCCAAGATCATAAACATGAAAAACACTTTCCAAAAAGGGAGGCACGTTTTTGCTCATGTAAAACACCTCTTTTTCCAAGTCACTGTGGTGAAGGTTGAGCATCAAGATTTCCCTCTCCCCCCCCCAAATGTAAAACAATTTTCTAGGACGATGTAGAGGTGAGAATGGAGAGAAATTAAACATCCAGACAAAATTTGGCCAAACACTTTCTCAGAATCCTCACAGCTCTAGGATCCCTGCATCATTTGCAACTCTGGAGAAAAGAAGCATTAAGAAACAAAAAAATGGATTTTTTTTTTAATGTGTAATATCATATAGTAGCTAAACAGTGTTTTTTTTTTTTAATTTTATTGTTTTAATAATAAAATACAAAAAGTAGAAGAACAGTGGAAATAGGTCCACAAGGAACCCTGGTAGGTCATTTAGCACATCCACCTCTCCCAAGGTAGAATTGGCTATGCCTAAACTACTCTGTCAGATGTTTGTACTTAAACATCTGAAGAGATATTCTTAATACCTCTGACAATAAAGAGCTTGCAGCCTCACTGGACACACGCTTCCACTGCTTCACTATTCTGACTGTTGGAAACGTTTTCCTGATGTCTCAGGTACATCTCACTTGATCCAGTTTGAGTTCATTAGTTTTTGTCCCAGTCACAGCAGTTGTGAAGAACAGCTTTATTATTTTTTTTTCTGGTGGTCCTTAGCATTTCTGCTAAAGCATTTCTAATTGTTATTACCATTTTTCTAAGTCATCTTTTCTCCAAGCTAACTAATACATATCCCTGTGACTTTCATCACTGAACATGTTTCCTCAAGCTCTGCCCACTGCTGTTGCCCTCCTACGACTCTTCCATTGTTCAATACACTTTTTATAATGTAGTGCTGAAAAGGCGAGACAGTACTACAGTTTGATGATGTCTCACCAGAGCAGGCTGTTCTACCTTCAGCCATTTAAGTCTGCTCTCTGGGACCCAAACTTCTCATTTTCACAGACAATGCGAGCGGCAAAGTGATGAAGTGAGAGTCCTAATTAAGAGAATTATCATTGAAAGTTAGAATCCAACCAATAATCTTCCAATTAACATTTTCTTTGAAACATAACAAAAGAAGTCTAAACTCTTTTCTCTTACAGATATGGTAATCTTAATCATGGCTCTCCCGACTTCTTGGGGAACCTTTCTTATTCCATATAAAAAATGACAGGATGTGCAAACCTTTAACTTAATCTGTTCTTTAATGAAGTTGTCCTTCTCTAAGAAAGTTAATAAGTCACTTAGAAACTGGGGGTGGGGATTAATTTCTGCAGTATCTAAGTGATTTAGGAACTTTATTATGCATTAAAGATTATTAGATTAGTTTTCTGAAATCTGCTTTTGAAAATGTGTCCCAGATCTACATAACAATGTAAAATCAGAGATAAAATGTTTATTTTTAATGTACATTTAAAAATACCCCCTAACTTCTTAATCCTTTTTTGTATGTCCTGTTCCAGTCTCAATTTCTTTTGGTATTATCTGTTGATTTTTTTAGAGACAGATATTCCCTAGATATATTTTATTCCTCTTAACTATTAAAACCATATTAAATGTACAGATTTTTAAAAGTTGCAAGAGTCATCTCTGTTCCTCTTCTTCCAAGCCAATAGCATCCTATGGCTCAATTAAACTCACCATTTGCAAGCTGTGCAGCAAAAATCCTCCAGCAGCCTGTTTTCCATCATTACAGCCTACCTCTCAAGGACAGAAATTGTAGCTTCTGGCCGCTGCTGAGATTCATTGAGTACGGCCCTACTGCTGAATTAAAAGAGGGCCATGCAGCAAGCCTCAGCACAACAGCTCTGATGGGTTATATTGCTCGTTTGCTGGTGAGCTCCCTGTTGTGGGCTACACTTGATAACCTTCTCCATGACAAAGTCTGGGTGCAGTTCTGGAAATCAAGCTATGGATGGTTCCCAAAGGGCAATAGGGACATGGCTGCCCCAGGTTTGGCTCCCTCCACCTTGCACAGTTTTCTAACATTATTCTAGCAGGCTTTGTACCACAGAATGTTTCCCACATGACCCCACGGCATATGACAATACCCTCAGCTTCATGCTGTAAAAACATTAATATTGTGGGCTGTAATGCAGGTCAGATTGCTGCAGATGCTCTGAACTGGAAAGAAAAAAAAAAAAAGAATAAAAACTACCACCTCCCAGGGCCTCAGTGCACCAGCTGAGGCCCCAAGAAAGCACAGGATATCCGGGCACTTTCTGCTTGGAGGGCAGCCAGGCACTGGGAGGACAGACAGGATGCGTCCTACACCACTCGGCCGAGTATTGCTTCCTGCCATACTTTATTTAACAGCACAGACACACCCAAATTGTCAGAGGCAAGGGGAAGACGACTCAACACTCAGCTTGCACTCTTTGCATAGGAGAACTACGCTTGCCTGTAAATCAAGCATTGCCCTGTTAAGAGTACTACATCCTTTTGTAAATTTAACACCCAAATGAGAAATAATTTGGCAGCAGATTTGGGGACATGCAAATGAATTCTAAACCATCAAATCTTCTGCCAAATGATCAGGTTGTATCCTTGCCTTTTTATGGGTAAGCATACAGAATTGTGAATCACATCAAAAGTAGAAGTATATGAAGTAAACGTATTACCACAGGGAAATAAACAGCTCAGCTGAGTGAACTGTCCCAAAATTACACATTATGTCTCATTATGCAATGTAAAACACTTTCTCTTCTGCTACAAACATAGATCTTTACTTATAAAACTTTAACTTTCAAGGCCCTCAAGAGCAGTATTAATTAACAACTGAACAGACCAAACAAGAACTTGCCTATAAGGTTGTGCAAATACATTCTCCTACTTAATGCTGTTGAGATGTAAACAAAACCCATACCCCCTCAGGATATATATATCCTGAATATAAGAAACAGCAATAAATTTTTCACAGGGATGGTAATGAACAGGCAGGAAGTACTGTGAGATGATAACTGGCGTTAGCTTCCTGTGTAAGCATATGCAAAAAAACCACCCCAATCTGAACTTAAGTATGACAGGGAGAAAGCAAAGTGGTGGAAGGAAGAATGGCATACTCAACTGAATTCCTGTGCTTCTGAAATTTCTTGTGCTGGATTCAGACAAAGCTTTATGTCGTTGTTAAATTTGTTATCAAGCTGGTGCTCTGAAGTCTCACATCCCATGTAAAATGAAATTGTTCCTAAGAGTCATGACTGTGAAGAAATCCTTGAAGACATGAATCAAACTGAACTGATGCAGCCTTATCTTCAAGGGACCAAAGACAATCAAAGGAATAATTTTCAATTAGTGTGAACAGTTCATCTCTATACAATACTAACTCTGAAATCTGAAGATGACAGACTAAATGTTGACATTAACTTTTACTGCTGATCATTTTAATAGAAAAAGTCTGCTAATATAGAAACTACAAAGAATATGCTTATGTTTTACTTAGAGCGGTGAATCAGTCTTCTTGTATATAAATGACACTGTTTTTACTTTAAACTGATTGTACTTAGTATTTCTAAACAGAATCACACAAAAATAAGTTCATAAATTATTTTCCGAATGTTTGTTATGAGCTCAACAATTTTTCAAAAAAAATCTAGAGATAGTAGCTGAAAATCGATTCACCTATCCCGAATTGACAGGTGAATTTTTGAAGATTTAGTCAGTGTGACGTTTATCACATATTTTATCATCAAATTAATTTCAAGTAAATTTTATTTTTCACTGAAACCTATAGTTTAGAACTGGCTTTCCATAAGTTTGTTTTGGCAGTCTTTTTACTTGTTTGGTTTTTCAGGATATGCTTCTTAAAGGAAAGTGAAAAGAGGAAGTCTTTGACAAAACTTGAACCTAAAGCCTCACTAGCTCAACTAAGATTCGTCTCCTCTGCTTTTTTGGCACCTAGGACCATCCTGGGGGGAAATTATGTAGACTTTAGAAGTCTTTCTTCCCGAGACATAGAATGGGGTTCTCCTTCACTAGGCTTCTTAACAATTTGCTGTCCCCATTATAATTACATTTTCATTTAGTGCTCTATAAGCTTCATTGCTGTTGCATATTCCCCTCTGGATTTTCTATATGTAAACTGTGAGCGTGCACCTATATCTCTCTATATATACCTACATATATATATATGAATAATAGATTTAACATGGAATAATGTAGAATCATAGATATATGGCTGAATGGACCTCTGGAGATCATTTAAGTCCAGCCTCCTGCTTGAAGTGGGACTATTGCCAGCACTACATCAAATTAGTCATGGCTTAGACTAGCTGAACAAATTGAAGTAGTTGTAGGCTGCTACATGATCTCCCCTTAGCTTCCTCTTTACCAAGCAAAACAATCCCAACTCTCTCAATGTCTCCTTGTTCTTGATGAGATCTCCCATTAGCCTGGTCCTCAAGATTTTCAAGGTCCCTCTGGACTGTTCTACCATTCTACCACATCAAACACATCACCTCATTCAATATTTTCTGCAAATTTGCGGCGGATGCAGTCTGCATCACTTGGGTATTTGATGAAGATATTGAGTAACATTGGCCCCTGTATTGACTCTGAAAGGTATCCATGTATTACCAGCTGCCAAGTAGATATCAAGTCACTGACAGCTGCCATTTGATCCCAGCAGCCCAGATATTTTTAAGCCACTTAAGCATCAGTTTGTTCGGCCCATGGTTCCTCAGCTTCCAAACAAGAACACTATAGTACCTCAAATGAAAAACCTTGGTGAAGGCAAGGTATATTATAAACAGCCATCCCCTTCACTCGCATGGCCAGGCACTTAGTCACAGAAGGCAATCAGACTGGGGAAGCATGACCTGCTCCCTGGAAATCAACGTTGATTGCTCCTGACTGCTTCTCAGCCTCTAGTTTGGAAATGTGTCCCAGATCCTTCCACATACAGAGGTGAGGACAATTAATGAGTCTTTATCTGCCTGGATCCTCCTCATCCTCCTTTTCCTTTCATAAAAACAACAGTAATGGTAGCCTTTCTCCAGTCATCAGGAATCCTGCCCAGATTACCACTATAAAACAATCATGGCAGACTGCAGCCTCACTATCACACTAGCCAGCAGTTTCAGTACCCTCGTGAGAATCAGCTGGCCCATGGACTTTAATACAGTCAACAGCAGTCAAAATAGTCCCTAACCTCTCACTCCCTATGGCTGGGCTAGGCCTCTCCTTCCAAAACTGTGGTGGTAGGCACAGAAGACAGGAAGCAGAGTTTGCCCATGAAAACAGCAGGAAAAACAAAATAAAACAATGACAACAAAGACACCACCCTAGAGTACGCCAGACTTTTAATGTCAACAGTCTAGGCAGATGAGCACAAGAATAACAACTTATTGTGTTTATTGACCCAAATGTATAAATGTAGAATGCGAGGTAAATATATAGGATTTATGTGGGGAAAAAAAAAAAAAAATCATTGATACAAGAAAGGACCAGATGGCAGACTATGGAGGGAAAGTGGAAGTGAGAAGAAAAATTGCTACCTGGAATTTTTAACCAGCAGCAACAGTGCAAGTGATCAAAAACAGTGCCTGAAGACCCAGTAATACAGCTACAAGAGCTGTACTTAAACCTTTGCTTTTTAAGGTAGGAGAGCTTCAGATGGCTGGAACTTTTGTAGCCAGCAATCCCTCTTTCTTGACTGCCAGACTCCCAGAACTTCATCCTACAGCAGAGGGGCAGCACCACATACATGTTTCTGAAGAAGACATCTAGAACCTGACAGGTTTGGAGTCAGTATTTCTGGGCTAACTCGATCCTCCTTCTCTCCAGTTCAGAGATTTCAGTCCCAGCATTTACATCTGTATTATTTTTTTTTTCAAAACTTTAAGACATTCTGTCCTCTTGGAAATGCAAACTAACAAACAAAAAACTGGGGTGGAAATTGCCACTCTTAATTATGCAAAAATGCCAGAACTCTCTCTCTAATTACTGTGAAGGTCAGCAGCTCAATTTTCCTGTTTCACTCCTTTCATGGCACCTTTCAGCACCGAGAAAGGGCACGTGCTCTGTCTCAAGTAAGAAAGAACATCTCGTGAGTCACTGTTAGAAATACAGAGCTTACGTATTTTTCTGATGCCTCCTGCCCAGCTACTGCTCACATCTGCAGTTCCTCAGCTGATCAGACCTGACATCAGCACTTAAAAAGGCTGGCAGTCTCCACCTGCTGAAGACAGTTGCTCGCTATGTAATTTTGACCATCTGGATACAGCATCGTTACTTTCTTTCTTTCTTTGAAATACCTCTTTTCATGAATTCCCAGGAAATTGTGTTTCACTCTTCTGCTTGACTGAAGCTGACAAAGTCATCTATCACTTTCTTCCAACTGGTTGAGCTTTTCCTTCAAACTCTTTTGGCTCTGGGACAGATCATTCATCCCAGATTTTACTGTTTCTCTCCTCAGTGACCTGAAACTGTCTTTGAAATAAGTTTCCAACACTTTTTTTCTTCAGGCTACCCCCTTCCTATATAGAAGATTTAATCAAAAAATAATGTAAAAGGTTTTTTTGTTTACTTAACTGAAGTCGTCACATACTTCCTGAACAGAATGCACAGCCCTATTGCCCTCAACACTAGAAGTAACTGTAAATGAGTTTGGCATTAGCACTTAAGCCTTAAAAAAAAAAAAACACATTTTCATCACTAAGAACATCATAAGGAGCGTTATTTCCCTTGGCAACAGATGGCTTAGTACATACTGTGAGTTTCAGTGATGAAGAAAATGTTAAGACATACCAAGAAGTAGTAAGGCATGCACACGAGGTGGAGCTTAGATAGGTTGCTTGGATCATTAATGGAAAATTATCCAAACAAAGTGCCAAACTGCTTGTAGAAATGCATATGTGTAGTATATATGTATTCAATGGTGGTCTATGTCATCTCCAATGAAAAAAAACTGCTAGGTTTACAAAAGTGTGCTATGTCAGCTTTTTATTTGCATGTCATTGATTTTTTTTTTTTTTTTAAGCTCTGTCTCTAAAGTTTAAAATCAGAATGGGAGAAACAGCCACAATAAAACAGAAATATTCTTTTCTGAAAAAGATCTAAACCTAAACCAGGCCAGACAGTACTCACAGCAACCCTACTTGACATCCTGCTCTGTAGATTTGGCACATTTCTCCATTATTTTCCTTAAGCTAGCATGTTAGCTATCCTGAACCCTTGTCTGTCTTTCCACTGGGAGAAAAACAAATCCAACAATCAAATTTCTCATTGATTATACAAAAGCTTTCCTGAACCTGGCTTTCAGTCTGGCTGTGCTCCTACACAACATGAAGCCTCAGTGGAATTCACCTCAATGTGATACAAATGAGATACACTCTGCAGACTTTTTGCCTTTCTACCAGGGCATATTTAATCAACAATATATCTGAATACATTCATTTTCAAATATTGGCCATGGTGCTTGAGGTTTACATTGCAAGATTGCTCCATAATCTCTCTTTATCTAGATACAGATGTTCTGGGGATAGAGGACCTCTTTCTCAGGGGACCTGAACACACAGTTTTCCCTGAATTGCACAGAGCTGAGAATGTGTTTCAGCATCTCCTCTTTCACAGAGTGTATAAAGCATTTACTCGAGTAAGGGGAACAGAGGACTGGCCTCCCACCAACTTTGGATCATGTGGGAATCACAAGGGACTTCTTGCAGCATTTACAACATAGAACTGGTTGTCAAGAAAGATACAGATGTACACTTGCAAACATCAATCTGAAAATATCACAATTAGCATTTCTGTCTCTCTATTTAGACTCAGGTGCTCAGGTGCACTACATGATAAAGATCATGGACAAAATTTCTTCCTTGTTCAGTTTGCTATACTGTGTAGTATCTCAAATATGTCATTAAATTGTGAATATGGTTCTGCAAGCTCTGTTATATCTAGTACATGATATTATAATGCTTATATCATTACAGAAACTATGTATTATATGTACAAATCAAGTAACATGCAGGCATTCCATAGCTGGGTTCTGCCCTGTGAAATCTGGGCAACAGGTCACAACAACACCATTTAATGCATATATATGTTGAGCTATATATTCAAAAATTCGTTAAGTTCCCAGAGGGCTTAAGTCTGGTACTGAGATGAAAAGACAGCATGATCAAAAGAGATGGTTTGGTACTTTTGGAAGAGTAGCGTTCAACAGCCCTAAAGACTGAATTCCTGTGGTTTTCCATATCTAAATTATGGGTGGCGCCATCCCCTCCAGTTGCCTCACCAACACACTGCTGCTCGACTTCAGAGACGCCCCAGCTAAGAGTCCTGGGCAAAAAAGCTACCAGCACAACACAGACTTGGAAGCATGCTGCAGACACCACCCTGTGGCTCACGGCAGGACTCAGCCGGACGCTGCTACACCCAGACCAGAGTCAAAGGCTTGCCCAAGGTGGTCCGAGACCAGACATCTTTGCTGTGTTTTTCTCAGCCCTGGGGTCTCCCAGTGTGGGGCAGAGCATGGTGTGATGTCCGGGGCCTGCTGGGGTACCACACAAAGTGCAGAGCAACTCCGCACCCCGGACATGGTTTGCCCAGGATCTTGCTGGCAGGGTTTATTATCTGCAGCTCAGTGCCAGCCATCCTCCAAACAAAGCCTCTTGGAGGCCTGCCTGTGCAAAATGCTCTCGCTGTTATCCGTGCTCTCTCATCATGCCAGTCTCTCTTAATCAGGACGAGGTAGAGGTGACCACGTTAGGAAATTGCTTAGACATAGCACATATAATGTAACTGCACAAACACAATGTATTGCTTTCTTTTGTTACGACTGGTGGAAGGAGAGGACCATGAAGCACACTAGAAAACACCTAATTATTCTAATAGGTACTGAATAGCTCCTGTGTGTTATGGAAGTGTGTCCTTCTTGACATTACATCCTGTGTTACAAGTGTGTGCACTTGGAAAAAAAAAAAAAAAGTCATGTATTTAGCATGAGTTTTATGATAAGCTTCAATACACTCCAAGCCAAGCCATGTACATTTCATATGTTAATACTGGAAGAACATTCTATTTCTTCTGCATTCTTATGAGTTTTTTTTTTCACAATACAGAAAAATTAATAAAATATTCTTTCACAGAACTAAATGAAATCTGTTGTGTCAGCTTATTTATATCTGAAATTTTCAGTGAGCAATATTTGGGGAATTTAGTTGTTTCAAAGTAAAAAAAAAAAAATCACTAGGGTTGTTCCTCTTTCCATAAGAAGGGGCCCCTAAAGTGTCTTAAAGTTCATGAAACATGATAAGTGACAGATGACTGGATGAATGATCTTGGTGGTTGTCAGTACAAGATTGCACTCTCCTGAAGTGGGAAAGAAACCTTTGCTGCTTTTGGCTTTTTCTGAACAGATGATATTCTGAACAAGCCTGTTAGAGTTGAAAGTGAGGGGAGAAGAGGGTTCATTTTTGCACAGTTCTTTACTCAATATTCCCATGTGGAAAAATGGGCTTTAAAATAAAGAGGGCAGGGGAGATCTGCCTTTCTATCTTTAAAGGATTGTTTTCTTAAAACATTTAAAACAGATTCTCAGCATTGAGATTTTTGAGCATGTCCTCAAGAGAGGTGGCAGGTGGGACGGGGTGTGGAGTGGACCTGTGTGAGAGGGGGATATCATGGAGGATATCCCCAGAGGACTGTACCCACCTCCAGAGAGCATCCTGGCTCTATCAGACTAATGCTTTAATGTCCCAGACAAGGTCCAGAAGAAGCATATTCTGGGCTTTAATCAGACCTTGATTGGCACTTTTGTGAAAAGGTAAATGTAGGTGACGCTGGAGGAGTATATTTGCTGAAAAGCTTTGGAGATCCAGACAGTGTTGCAGAGGAGAGTGGGATGAGCATGCTGCACAAGAAAGCATTTCCTTTGGTTTCACTCCCTTCTTAGGTCCCAGCCTTTTGTTTCAGCAAATGCGGTGTTTAAGTATATCACTAAATGAGTAATGCAAACAGCATGTTTACTATACTGGCCCCAAAGCCATCCCACCAGAAGCCAAGCTGCTGCAGCGTAGGAAGAGCGGGATGGAGATTAGCCTCTAGTCCCTCTGCTCTTGCTGTATTCTTGCCACTGTCTGCTACTAGGCAGATATTACCCTCCAGCAGCACTGCTTCCTGTATATAGGAGGAGTAATTCCCACAGGTAGTTCATCATCACCTCTTTACAAATACCCTCACTTTTGCACAGTGACTTAGAGAAGTAATGCTCTGGTAAATCTTCCTAAAATAAGGGATGGTAGAAATTACAGCCACCAACAGATCAGGTTAGGCTGAAGTCAATGATCTGTGCTCCCTGGAGCTGTGATGATCATAAAACAAAAAAACAATGAATTGCACAGTCTTTATCCATTTCATGACATTCATTTCCCCTCTTTCTTTTGAGGAAAAAAATAAATAAAATAAAAACAACAATCCTCCCTCTAAATTCCACAGCACAAAGAGAATTAGCTACTGGTGGCCGGTGGGAACTAAACCTCTTCTCCCATTGTGCTGCTGGGGAGAGTAAATGAAAGGACGCTCCCCCACACCTCACAGCCACGTGCCTTATCCCTAATTAGAAGGCACTATCTTTAGTGAACTATCCTAGCCTCTCTTGTTTTCTGCCATCACTGCCAAAAATTATTTTTATTGTTGTAAGCATAACCCTATTTACTGGGATTTAACTGAACTGGAAAGAAAATACACACACATACACACAGTTATACCTTAGACCCATGCTAAATATATCTTTGCCTCTTAGCCCCAAGACAAAAATGAAATAACTCCCAACGGGTTAAGCATTGTGCGAGAAGTGTGCTTACATCACCACACAGCATCTTGAACTCTTACACCCCGAAGCTGCATTGGCTGATAAATGATACATTCCTTCCTAAGGGAGGAGAGAATAGTTTATTTTTTATAGCTTAAAGATGATAATGCATTTATTAGCCACACAGAGATTTTTTTATATCTGCTTCGCCACTCAAAAACAATTTGTAACAACACTGTAATGGCCTAAACTAGGCAGATTTCACCCCCTCCAGTATAAGACCTTATCTATTTAAAAGCATAACTGCACTGACATTAAGTTAATAAATTAAACAGCTGCCACCTTTTTTTCCTCTTTAAAGTGGACCGCTTGAAAATAGGTGGATGGTTACTCAGGAAAACTGTTTCTTATCATTCTAGTAAGTAAGAGCACAGATAAAACCATTTCCAAATAAGCATATTTATGCATGTTTATAATGCAAGGAAAATTACCTTGTGTTGCAAAGCACTGAACCCTGTTATTAGTATATGCACAGCCACACATGTTTAGATGAGATATAAAAACTGTCACTGAAGTGGAAAAGCAGATCTGGAAGGCAAAACTTATTACAAGGGAGCAGAGGCAACAGAAAAGGTCATTCAGAAAAAAAAAAGAAAACACAAGAGAAATACAAGCAAGTTGCAAAGGGAATGGAAAACATGCAAAGAGCTCTCCAACACTGCTTGGCCAACCAGAAGGAGTTCAGTTATTTAGTTACAATGAAAGCTTTTAGTGAGAACTGAAAGACTTTAAAGCTGAGTGATAATCCATTAGCTTAACAAGTCAAAGCGTGTTGGGGTTAGGAGGAGGCTGGAAAAAGAAATATAGAAAAGGGGAAGAGGTGATCCTACTGGAGCCAAATGCCGAGGAGCTAGACCCGGTCTCAGCCACGGGAAGGAGCAAGCCTTGCATCAAGTCCTGTCAGGCAGCTATGGGGCACATGCTCCCTCAGCTCACCCTGTGCTTCCTGACACAACGGGAAAATACAGGCATTTCCCCAGGAAACACAACCAAGAGCCATCACTGCTGCCGTAGCAGTCAGTAAATGCCTGGGGAACATTAAATTTGCAGAAGAATGCCTAGGGCAACTCAAACCTGGCTGGTTTCGGGGCATGTGGTGTGCTTGCCCCCATCACACAGCCCAACCTGCCCTAACACCCAGAGCCTCACAGCACAGCCCCTACCTGGGGGGAGACATCAGGCCAGAGTACCAGCGCAGCCCTTACCTCACCAAAAGCAGCTCAGCACTCCCTCCCTGCTTCTGAAACAGCCTCTGGCTTCCCCGCAAGTAGAAACTAATGAGCAATTAGCAGAGGAGCATTCCTCCTTTTTTTTTCTTTAATTTTTTTCAGCTGAGCCTCACTACAGGTGCAGCCACACTTGTGCCTCTCTGCTGGGCTCCCACCCCCCCCTCTAGCATGGGCTTGGCATTCACCACGAGCATTTCGGCATCGCCCCAGCCCAAACCCCTCCTGCCGCAGGGCCACAGGGTTTCCTGCCGATAGGCAGGGCCGGCATCTCCCACCACAGCACATCCTCCCCACGGCCACTGCCGTCCCCCAGCCGCCCTCCCGAGCTGCCATTCGTTGCTCAGAGAGCTGGGACAAAGCCAGATATGTTGTGACAAAGCTGGCCCACCTCGTTAGAGGAAGAATAACGACCCTCTTAATTAACTGCTCAATGAATGCACGCCACATCTCACCTTCGCATTTGGGGCATCCAACTTCACGTGATTTCTGGAACGTCCCGGCTGACCAGCAGATTGAATGCTTTCAGCTTTTAAGCAAAAAAAGATGTTTTATGCAGCTGCCAGCCCTGCACACTCTCTCAGGGACGTGAAAGACGAGCTGTGTTCTTCCTGGCACCTACCGCCTCATCCATAATCCCAACCCAGCAAGACGCCTTGCAGGAATAGTTAAGGTGCAGCTGAAGTGTACGAGAGATGATTTGTGAGCCAGGTGCAGTTGAAGCACTGGCAGCAAGAAAATACATCTCTTTTATTTTTACATGGACAAATCTGAGGTTTGAGTGACTGAGAGCTGATAAATGTGGATGTGTTTTTTTACAGAGCATCTTTTCAGAGCAGAGATGGAGTTGGAGCTCTTAACCTCAGAAGCTGGGACAGAGCCATACCATACACGTTTATATGGCAGTACAGGAAGAAAGATTATCATGCTTTAGTTAACATTTCAGACTAAACTTCTCTTAGCTAACTTTCTGCTCAAACCAAACTCAACTCCCTCCCCTGACTTTAGATTGTAAAGCAGTTTCACACTATAACAGTGAATTTTGAAAACGCAGCTGCTTGCCATGACTCCCTGAGCTGAGTTAAATCTAGCAAAAATAAATCTGGTGGAACTTAAATCTTATCTTTCTTCCTATTAAAAATTTCACTGGATAATCTACTGGAGTCCCAGCTGAGCTCCAGAGCTGGCACCTGCATGTGGCCACACGCTTGTCCCTCTCACCCTTTGCAGTACCAGAGGCATCATTTTCACAGTCTGCTTTGGCTCACGGAGGTTGCTGGTAAAGCTGCCCTGGGGATTGCACCTCACTGACAGCAAATCTGTGAACATCTTTTATCTGGACACAGATGTCTGCTTTGCCAATGATTGACAGGATCCCAGAAGTGGGGGTCCTGCTGGACGAGAAGCTGGACATGAGCCGGCAGTGCGCGCTTGCGGCCCAGAAGGCCAACTATGTCCTGGGCTGCATTAAAAAAGGGGTGGCCAGCAGGGAGAGGGAGGTGATTGTCCCCCTCTACTCTGCTCTGGTGAGACCCCACCTGGAATACTGCGTGCAGGCCTGGGGCCCCCAGCACAAGAAGGATGTGGAGCTCTTGGAACGGGTCCAGAGGAGGGCCACTAAGATGATCAGAGGGCTGGAACACCTCTCCTATGAAGAAAGGTTGAGGGAACTGGGCTTGTTTAGCTTGGAGAAGAGAAGGCTCCGGGGAGACCTCATTGCGGCCTTCCAGTACCTGAAGGGAGCGTATAAACAGGAGGGGGAACGCCTGTTTACACACATTGATAGTGATAGGACAAGGGGGAATGGTTTCAAACTAAGACAGGGGAGATTTAGGTTGGATATTAGGAGGAAGTTTTTCACTCAGAGGGTGGTGAGGCACTGGAAGGGGTTGCCCAGAGAGGTTGTGGATGCCCCATCCCTGGAGGCATTCAAGGCCAGGCTGGACGTGGCACTGGGCAGCCTGCTCTAGTAGTTGGCAACGCTGCCCAGAGCAGGGGGGTTGAAACTAGATGATCTTTAAGGTCCTTTTCAACCCAGGCCATTCTATGATTCTATGATTCTATGATTCTAAGTGTTAACTGGGAAATTCCACATAGTTTCAAAACTATTTCTAGCTAAAAGCAGCCTCGCCCAGAGGGGTTAAGTGTTCCAACTTTGGAAGCATCGACCTGGGAGCTCAGTGTTGGGGTGAACATAAATAATCTATAAGTACATTTAGATCATCTTTGTCATACTCAAAACACAGTGCTGTTGGATATTTTAAAAAGAATACACTGTCAAATTTTGCCCAGATCTTGTGAGATAAAGATTACTAAAATAGAGATTTGATTCTTGTGGTAGTGTGTTATGATTCAATAATTTTGGGCTATCAAGTTTATGATTTATCTGGAGGTCTTTCAAACTCCATGTGACATGATATGATCTCAGGTATCATGCCATAAATTTTCTGTATTAAGTCTTTATTTCCACATGACTTGTCTATAAGTGTCACAGTTTTATCAAATATTTGATGCAAGCTTCCTTTTAGCTTTTCTCCTCTTTCTGACCTTGCCATGCACGAGTAATCCATCTGATGGGAGTCAAAGTAAGTTGTGACCAGGGTTTCTCACGTCCTAATTGCTGCACCAGCTCAGCTTTGACCAGTGCTTTCCCGAATGCTGAAGAGTGCAGGAATCCGAGGCACAAGTGTGTAACTCAGACAGCAATGAGCGAGATATCACTGCTACAGAAAAAGTTTGTCTGGCATGTGTCCTGACACTGGCAATTTGAGCAGTAATTTCCTCCCCAGATGCTGTGGAGTTTGAGAAAGTTTGGCTCAAGAGGTTAAAAAAATAACGGTCTGGCAGTAAACAGCTTTTTAGAAACATTATTTGGAGGCTTACTCAAACTTGTGCAATGGTTTGTCTTCAGTAATAGGAATTGCAGCAAGTAATGGTATTAGGTACACAATATGTATCTTCAAGTGATCTGCTTGGAAGACAGAGCCCTGCTGGACTTTGAAAGCTTTCTATCAGGATATAACTTTTTCAGCTTCTTTATCTTGCTTGAATCAGTGTGTGACATGACTCGAATGCCCACAGTTTGGGGAAAACTTGAATCTGAGCCTAAATGGAAGGTTTTGATGCTGTTCTACGGATTTACTGATTTATTTGTCTATAAGGAAATCTCACAGCTAATAAAATAAATAAATAAATAAATGTTTAATGATACTTGGAGCAGTAAACAGAAGCCAGCTTCATTTCCTCCTTTCCCACCGAATTCAGCCACTATTTAAAAATCAGTTTCTCATCAGCCAGTCGGTAGGAGGCAGAGCCTTCTCCCGTGAAGATGAATCCTGATATTTATCCTAACCCTTGGCCCTTGCTGCTCTTCCTTTCAGAGGTGACAGAGGGGGGGATGAGGCATTCTTCAGCTCCTCGAGGGGCCTGGACTACCGAAAAGGTCAAGCAAACAAAGTTACAACAACCACGAGACTCGCGGCCGGCCAGCGCCTCAGGTCCAAGATCAGCGGTGCTGCTGCCTGGTGACTAATGCAGTTGCATCGGCTCTCGGTTCTGCAGCGCAGAAGCAGAGCTTATAGCATTGCACGCTTCTGCCAGATGGATTGCTCAAGCTTGGAAAGCTCTCTCTTGCGCACATACATAATCATGACAGGCCCTGTTCCTGGAAAAACAACATGGCACCGATGGAAGGATTTTTACTCGCTTTCCAGCAGAAAAGCAATGGCTGGGAGTAGGCTTCGCGCTGCGGATGGCGAACGGGACTTTTGGGCCACAAGGAGCCGTTCGTTTGCTGCAAGCAGCAATAACAGCGGAGCCGAGGAGCGCGTGCGGGGTGGGCTTTCTGCATCGGGGTCAGCGAGCCCGGGGGAGGCTCGGCCGGGCGGCCCCTGGCCTCTTCCCAGGACAGGCGATGGAGGCCTGGCCGGCGCTGCCACCGTTGTTCCTCTCTTCTGCGTGGTCACCTCGACCCTGAAAAACTAGTGATTGAAATAACAGGGAGAAAACAGCTGTCTGGAATTTGTCTGGGCTAAACGGGATGGTTTCTCCGCTTCCCACTTTGAGAGGCCTGAGCGGAAAGCTGGACGGGAGGGACGGGAGGACACAGATAGCACCCAAGCCACGTTTACATCACCAGCTGCACAGTGGCTGAGCTTACCCAAGGCTCTCCGCGGTGACCCTTGCGATGGAAACACTTCTGCATCCAGTCCTGCTCACCAGGTACTCCTGGTTTTGTCACAAGCTTCATTATCACACAGAAGGAGAAAAGCAGCGTCTGCTTAAGGCTATATGTGAAAACTAAGCTCTATAAATTGTACATGAAAATGGAGCGTAAGCCAGGAGAGCATTCCTCAGCTGCTGCTGTTGGCATCAGCTGAAGTTTGGGAAGTCCTGTGGAGTAACACAGTAGTTAGCTGCTCAGTTTTTCTTAATGGGAAAGACCTTTCCTATTTCATTTGAATTCTCCCAGGCATCTGGGCAATTAAATTGGGGTGTGAGGTACTGCAGCTCCCTCTTAGCCAGAAGAAAAGTGATCTCATATTTGACTGCTGTGGCAAAACCCACATTGTTACCACCAGTCCAGACTTCGGAACAAATGAGATACAATGAGAAAAGCACAAACTACACCTTCCAGCCTACGAGTACATTAACTTAGGAACAGTTATGTCGGATCAGACTAAAGGTGTATTCATCTTGGTACCACTTCTTCAAATGCATCCTTAACTGGATGTTTGCGGGAAGAGTATGAGACCATTTCCCCTGTACACTCTCCCAGCTATCTGTGGTTTAAGTGTGTCCTGATGTCAAGCCTACATTCACACCATCATTTTTTACTCAGCCACAAATGAAGCTATCTATCTTCCAGAAGCTTCTCCATCCTTTAATTCACCTGCCTTCTTAAGCAGCCTGCTGTAAGGAACTCCACAGTTTGACTGCACTGTCATGAACATTGTTTCCTCTTGCTGATGTAAAAGTCATGAAGATCATGAGCAAACTGTTTCCCATTCACATTTTCCCTGGCCATCATCACTTCACTGGCCTTCACCATATCTTGCCTCAGTCTCTCCCTTCAAGCCTCAAGAGCTGCTTAATCTCTCTTCACATGAAAGCTGTGCTACAGTGACCACACCTGTCCTCTTCCTCTACCTCATTTAATTCTCATTTGTCTTTTTCTGAGATAACAGTGACCTTAATGACATAGAGTAGGTAAGAGACTGATAAACACTTAAATTCCACAGCTATTAAGTTAGGAAGGAAGTTATTAAATTAAATATTACTAACTCAGCTGCACTGAAAGAACAGAGTCCCCCCTGCTTGGTTGGGACCCACATTTGCCTTCCCGCAAATCCAGAATTACCCTTGTGGGCTCTGCTGACTGTGTCTGGGCACATTTAGGTTTGCCCTAGCACAGAGCAAGGTTTGACCAAAACCTGTTTCTGCTAACATAAATATGTGCCCCTGCAATGTCACAAGACAGGTGGATGGGGACTATTTCCACCTAGACACTACTTCACCGCAATCGGTGGGAACCCACTGCTGACCTCTGTACAAGGATGCACTTGAAAGAGCACTTTGTTTCCTTCACTAATCCTCATAGAGAAAGGCATTATTAGTTTATTAATCTCTTTGAAAACATGGTAAAAGACAGCTTGGATGTTTGCCTCTCAGCAGTTTCTAGAAGGAAGAACATGTATCACATGGGGGGGGAGACACGTCCCTGCAGAGCATCGTGCAATTACCTGAACCTCTCTGCAGTCTGTCAAGAAGCTGTGCTCCCTGCCATGCTTCATTAACAGCAGAAATTCCCACATGTGTTGGAGCCATGCTTACACAAATTATTTTCAAATACAAGTTACACAGCCATCCTTCAATTTGAACAACTCAAGTTTTAGGAGCCGTTTGCTCAGGGGAAGGGCTGCAGAGCAGGCTCTGCCACAGCATCAGAGTCTGGAAGCCAGCACCACGACACAGCTGGGCTCAGCACTGTGCTACCAAAGAGTGAAAGATGGGTCTCCTGCAGCACTCACAGTCCAGCTACGAGAGGCATAAATGGGGAATACAGCCTCTGGATGGGGAGCAGCAAGAGGAATGGTCCAGGCCAAGGCCAAAACATGAGCTAGAGGCTTCACCACACCGGCACCTGAAACATCTTTGAGACTCCGGTGACACCATGGATGCTTTAAGGAGAATTTTGAAGGGTGTAGAGTAACTTCACATGAATCTATGGATGAACTCTTCTCAACCATGGGATGTGGCCAGGGAAGAGACCATGAAATGTAACAAGTGGTAGCAGGAATCAACATCTTGCTGCTGAATGACAAATGACAGGAAGGCCCAGGAGGGCTTGTGAAGGGGTTTGGGAAGGAAAGCCAGGAGGGACCAGCCACACTGCTGACCTACAGTGTGTTAACAAACTCCTCCTTGTGTCAGCAGAGCTGTGGTATTGGCAGCATATGTGCTTTAGCTCACCTGAAACCTGAGCTTCTCCCTTTTCCCAAGAACTGTTTGGTAGCAAAAAGGATCAAATTGACTTTCAGGTGATTCATATTAAAATTTGAAATGATGCTGGCTCAAACTCCAGCTCTATATACATGGTGCTCAGGAATGAGTAATACTTGTCCAATCCCAAGCAGGAGCTTTTGAACAGGGATTTAAAGCTAATGCGAATTTACTGATAGTAAAAAGAGAAACAAAATAAAATACTTCCTAGGAAAAACTGAGATTTTCAGAAGGTAAAGCATTACCTTACAACAGTCTTGAGAGTGTACCCCTCTTCCAGCTCTAAATGACTGACAAGGTAGATGCTGTAACCTCTCTAACATTAGGACTGAGCAATGTGAGCTCGTAATTGCTCCACAGAAGAAGCATGGCAGACCCTTCTCTTTCCCTTTGCTCTCCAGACACACTTCCTCTCCTTCATGATCTTCTGGGGGTCTTTTGGGCACTGTAGGGATGGTCTTCTTTTCCTTCCTTCATCAAAAGTTGAGTAAAACACTGGTGAGCTACCACTCTATCAGACTGCAAATTTGGAAAGCAAAAACCTATTTGCTTGCAGAGCTTCTAGCTCCCCAGGTTCACCTCCCGTTTCACCTCCAGAGACATACTCTGGAGATCCAGGATAATGTTTTGCAACCTACACCACACGTGCAGGTGTTAGCTGGCTCAAGATGAGGCAACGGGAGCATGAGCACTCATTTTCAGACAAATATAAAGGAGCCACTGGCAGCAAGATGCAATATCAAGGATATCAGAAAGCTCTAAAATAAGACTCTTTGGTTGGCTGACATGTAATATTGATTCTTGTGGCGGATACCTGATGTAAATGAAAGTGCATGGCATAGAGCTACATGAAAAGTTATTGAACAACAGTGCATCACAGAGCTATTTTCTTTTGATGTCACTCAGAAAATTTATTGCACAAAAGAAATATAATATTATTTCTGTAGTTGCTTTCTCTTGCACCGCCTTCTCTCGCACCACCGTTTCTCAGAGCTTGGCTTGGGAAACATTCCCAGATCCACCCTGTTGGTTTCTTCTCTTTGTTTTCAAGAAATATATTTTCATCAAAATGGAAAAATATCCAAACTGCTGCACAGAAAATTAAATCAATAGAGTGTTTGCCTGGCTTGGAGCCTGGAGGATAACTGTACCACTAGCAAAGCTTAGCACTGAGATTTGCCTCTGTCTTAAAGGTTGCCACAAAGTGGAGTACAGTGAAAGTCAGATGGCATTGTAGATTTTTTCCTGAGAGATACAGCATGCCCTGTATGTATGAGAGGCAGAGAATAAAACCAACATGTGGTTTGTTTTCAGGGTAAATGAGATTAGCATAAATTTACTTTCCTCTAAAAAGGAAAATCCAAATTAATGTGATGGTAAACCCTATTCTAATAACTAGCAGTGTCCAGCACTGGGAGGCTGGACTCCCCTGGTTATGCTGCAGACTGATTTATTTTCTCCCCTAAGAAAAATAGTTCAACCATTTAAGAAAAAAAAAAAAAAGATAATAATAATAATAATAATAATAATAATAATAATAATAATAAAACCCTCAGCCTCTTTTCTTATCAAGAACTCGCTGCATCATTGCGTTAGGATCATGGAAGTCAGTGAAGTCTGGGTTATATCCCCTCTGTGATTTTTTTTCTCTTTACTTGCTAAAATGTAGTAGTTAAATAATGAGAAGATTTTTTTTATTTTGCACTGAAAACGGTCCAGCGTAAAGCGAGTCTTAATGCTGGCTGCAGCCACTGTGCACCGTGCAAATCTGTTCAGCAGATTGGATTTAATGCAGCAGGGTCAGAATGGGATGTTCCCCAAAATGTCTTTCTTGAGCTGCACCAGTCGAGTCCAGGCAGCAATGAGTAACTGAGTTGTCCTGAGCGAAATCCTCACAGCCGTGGCATTCCACAGCGAGGCATAGGCTGGCACAGGCACCCTTACAGATGATATGATGATGGGCTAAGCACGGGGAGGCGATGAGGAGAAAAGGGGAGGGAAAATCAGGGCTGGCATGGGACGGACCTAAAGAAACGCGGGGAGGTGGCAGGCAGGCAGAAAGAGTCAGAATTGCTGTGGTGGCTGGAGCATGTTCTTGAATCACAGCCAGCCTTTCAACACTCTTCCTTTCAATACTCTCAATACTCAATACTCTGTCCTTTTAAACAAAGTATCTGTTTCTTTTTTCAAATTTTCTATGTTACAGGCATAATTTAAACCAGTCGCAACTGACACAGACAGAAAACCATTCTTTCTGTTACTGTACCTCTCTGCCTTGTTTGATATCTGCCCCAAACTTCCTCAGCAGTGCAGTCCACAGTCCTATAGAAATGTTTATTTCTCCTTCTTCTTCTTCTTCTCAGTCTGCCACCTGGACTGTTTCTTAATGCAAAGTGCGGTTCTGCACTGCCTGAGAGGAGCATCGTGCAGGAAACGTTCAGATCATCAAAGGCAGCTGCAGAGGACTTGGCAGGGTGAGCTGAGGCTGTACAACCAACCTTCATCCTCCCATTTCCTATATTCTAACAACATTTGACTCTATAGTCCTTTTTAATTTTTGGAAGGCAGCAAGAGATTACTGGATATTAATAGGCTTAACTACACAGATTCATTAGACAGGCAAATAGAGATGGACAGAGGGAGAAAGCTTTAGAGATTTCATTTTAATTTGTCTTTGACATAAATTCTGCTATCAGTAATTTTATCACTCTGTTCTTATACTATTTGACTATCCAGTAGCCATTCTTACAACTCTTAGACCACAAATACAGAAGTTCAGGGCTAAGAAAGTTTTAAACCCTGGCAACATTTTTTTCTAGCAGCTTATCTACTAATTCCAGCTCTAAATGGACTATATATGCTCATTTTGAAGAAATATATATTTTTTAAATTATATTTGAAGTACCTTGATAAAATTAATATTTATGTGGTCTAACTTGTGGGAAAAACTTTGAAGACAGTGAAGACCAGAAGTTGTATGCCACAACAGAAAAACAATTTTATAGGCCATCACGGACTTGGATTAATTGTATAGAAGCAGGGAAAGTGAAAAACAAAAAACCACAGGCAACATAGTTCCCTTACTATGTAATATCTGTTTCTTGGATTTTATTTCTTTAATCTCCAGTAGATGGCAATCCAGTGCTTGGCCAGTAAAACTATCATGTGAAGAAACTCCTCTGTATATGAGTCCATGGGGGCTTTAGTTATATATTGTAAGTGCAACGTTGGACTAAGAACAGCATCCAAGTGAATCATTTAACTGATGTTAAGTTATATCACTGGCCAGCTCAAGACAATGCCAGCACAAACATGACTTGAGAAGTGTGTGTGGAAATGTCAGCACATTGGAAGATCTGTCTTTAAGGGATGCTTGTTGTTTTAATGATGACAGTCGCTTATACTGACATTTTTAGAAGCCTTTGGAGGTAAAAAAAATACAAGTTTTAGTGTCTACTTGCTTGGAATTTCACTTGCTCTTAAAGTGGTGTAAATCCATTTCACGTGTTTAAAAAAAAAAAAAAAAAAAAAAAAAATTGCACAGAACTCCCTGAATATTCTCCCTTCTGTTTGACCATCTTCCAGACCATGGCTACATGTCCTCTGTGCCTGTGATCTTCTGCTTATTAACATTTACAACAAATGCTCTAGGACCATAACAAGTTGGTAAGCTGCGAAGCAAAGGGAAGGCAGCGAGGGTCATACGGTAGAACAGACATCTTTGGAGCGTAAGGAGTTATTCTCTTTGCTTTCTCCAGGCAGTCAGATGCCTCCTCCACCCCCAGTTAAAGTGTGTTAAAGGAAAGCAAGGTTAGCAATCTTAATTCCTAATATGCTATTTCCTCTTCAAAGTCCATTTTTGCAACAAAGATTTAATAAAACATATCATTAGTTTCTACCTTAGAACTGCAAGAACTCAGTGCCAAGATGAATACGTATTCCATTCCAAGACAGACTGAACAAGTAAGTTATGCTTTTAAAACTTCCCTTTTACTTGATGGTTTGATCCCATGGATTGTTGATCCTTTTCCTCCTCTGTGCTGATGCTTACAAGCTTCCTTTGTTTCAGGTGAGAAGTGGAGCAGGTCGCTCATAAGAAATATCCCAGCCTCCAAGAAGAGCAGTCCTGGTCCCTTCTCCATAGAAAGTCTGTGCTCAGGCATCTGATGAATTTTCTGTGTGAGGTAGGGGAAGGAAAGATCTGTTCTGTTTTTGCTAGGAAAGTTCTCAAGAGCTATATCCTTATTTCCAATGAAATCACTGCATCACTTGATTTGATAACAGATGGATTGCATTCCTTGCCAACACCTGGCTAGCATTAGGCAAGTGATAAATACATACAATACAGCAGATCAGCTCTGTATTGGTTTTCAGTATACATACACAGAAGGAAGTTGCAGCAAATGTGCTTGTAAATGTCAATAGAGATTCATGTGTGTTTTGCTAATATTTAATAATTTTGCCCATCCACATAGGTTTTATTCATTGTCCCACTTATACATTTAGTGTGATGTTTTGTATCTTCTAAAAGTATGGATTGATAGAGGCAAAAAGGGCCTTTGGGCAAATATTTGACATTTCTGTAACAGAGATGAATTGCAGCAGCACTTGCAGAACAGTTTCCATTTTCAGGGCCTCGTACTAACATCAATTACTGTTTGTATTCCACTTTGGATCGAAGAGGAGCTGGAAGCAAACTTTAGATTTGCATGGGATGCAGATAACAGGCACCAAGTGCGTTTCTATGTGAATTTCCTTCAGAGGTACTCACACCATATATTGGCTAATTGGCTCACAAGCAATCAGAGTGGGGTTGCTAATTTTGTGTGATCGCATCTGTTGTTTGTTTTTTTCTTTAAAGCCCTTGGGTTTTAGAGGAAGTTAACACAATGGTGATGACAAACCTTATATCTGCTACTTTCTTTAAAAGTCAAGCCAGTGAGCAGAAACTACACGTCTGGAAAAATGAACAATCTATTTTGTATTCCCATTGCTCTGCGTGAGAAAGGATGAATCAGACACTGTTGTGATTTAGAGCTAGTGACAGCCTGCTCATAACAGCATGGAAATAGAGAACGGCTTGCCATGCTAGGAGTTGAGCAAATTCTCATCGCCTTGTACTGTACGCTCCAAAACTTCCTGTGGTAGTTTCTGCCTCTTTGTCAAATGCTGACAAAGAATTTGGACTGGTGGGGAGAAGAATGAAATAGGAATATTTTCAATTAAAGCTAATTAAAGATGGTTTCAGATCTGATCAATTCTACTGGAATTTGGCAAGTACCTCTTGGCTTGATAAATAAAACAAATGAAGATCTGGTAAACATACTCAACTGCAGAACCCAAATTTGTAACAGAAATAGTTAATAACAGATAAAAAAAATACATTTTTTGTCCTATGGCATAATTGAACTTATTCGGCCACCGGGGTTTGCCAACTGGGTCCTTTTCTACAGTGTGTTTTGCAGAGGCGCTGTAAATCTATAAACTCTACTGAAGCAAGTGAAAAGTAGTTGCGTGTATTCATCATCTCTGAAAAACTGGACCACTGATGTCTTGTCTTGTCCAGTAGTAATTGTCCTGAGACACGTGACACCTGTTTTGGGGAATAATGGCTGGGAGTTCCCACAAGCGTTTAGAAAGAAACTAGAACTTCCTTTTTACTTTAACTTCTTCACATATTTTTAAGTAGTTCCTCTTTCAAAAATTCTGAACTAATTTTTGAAGTAATTTGAACTAATTCATTAAATTGATGGCACAGACTTGTCTAACATACAACAAATGCACTCCTGAGACCCTCTATGTTCCCAGAAGGTAGCAATCCTGCTCTTAGTTTTATGACACTCACCAGCTTTCCACTGGTTTCTTTGTCCACCCCTTCCTTCTCTGCCTCTTCTCTCTCCCAGCAGCCCTCGCCACCACCTCAGCTGTTCCGTGAGCTGGATGACCCCTTTTCCCTCCTCCTATCTTCCTGATGCGGCCAGAGCAAACAAGTGCCAGGAACATTCCTTACCCCGCTTTATGCTCGGGCTGCTCAGAAAGATGTCAGGGTTGTGTGATTCAGCTGCAGCTGAAGAGGGCACGAAGGAAGAGCAGCAGCACAGCTCGTGAGCGTTACTCCCACAGCACGAGCAGGACTGCACAGAGGTAAGGAACGCTATCGGGGATGATACTGGAGGCAAAGAAGAAAAATCAAGCGATAGAAAGTACTAGAAAACAAATGCTTCCCACTCCAGCACCGTCCAAATCTCTCACAGGCTGCAGGGTGCAACCCAACAGATCCCTGCAGTTTGCTCTAAATAAAATGTATCCAGACTGACTTCGTGTAGATCAAGAAGATGTTTCCTGGGGAACTCTGCTGCTATGCCCTGTACCTGCTGGCCCTCCAGGGTCTCTCATCGTTTGTGCCTCGGGACCGCATGCTCCTAGTAAAAGCAACATTACCCAGAATTAATGAGTGCATCTGCCCTGAACGCACCTCTCACTTACCTGATTCAACTGAACTTTTCCTCTCCAAATAGTATCTTGGCTTGATGGAACTTTATAAAAGTGCTCAGCAAAGTAGGTGCACCTGGAAAAATGAGCAGAAATAGCTAGCTACCAGCTTGGAAAGCCTCTGGCTGGTTCAGTTGTTTTCTCACCTCTGTTTCCCATTTGAATGCGGGATTTTTTGTGAAGCACGGACAAGGCATTCACCAAAACAGCACTGCAGCAGCTGCAGTTTCACCGTGACACTTTACACGCATGGTGCTACTCGCACCAGGGGGTCACAGGGCTGCTTTTGTTTCTGCACGCACGTAAGCAAGCACCCAACAATGAGCTGGAGAACAGACCTTGGCAGAACCTTGGCTTTGACCTTCTCGCCCATGTTGACAGTAAGAGGCAGCTTGCAAAGGTGCAAGGAATGAGGCTGAATCTTCACCTGTTATTGACACAGACAAGCACAGACGTGTTTGGTTTGTTCCTGGGCACGAAAGGTCTGTGGCTGGGAAGCTTTGCCTGCAAGGTTAACCACTGCGTGTTGCAAA
Organism: Anseranas semipalmata; assembly: GCA_013399115.1. Taxonomy (NCBI): domain Eukaryota; kingdom Metazoa; phylum Chordata; class Aves; order Anseriformes; family Anseranatidae; genus Anseranas; species Anseranas semipalmata. The sequence goes on from VXAA01005294.1 coordinate 109,672, forward strand.
TGCTGGTCTGCTCCAGGGGAGGCGTATTTGCACACCAACGCGTATTACATGGGAGCTCGTGACATTGCTTTTAATATCAATTTCCATGAATCCTCCTAGACTCATGTAGAAACCTCCCATATTCCTGAAGTAAGACACAATTGACCAAATTGCTAAAATACACACAAAAGAAAGAAAAAAGTTAAGTTTCTGGGCACCCTGGGGTTATTCCACAGGTTTTTGCTGAGGGCCAAAAGGCAAATTTTGACTTACACTTGCATGTACTTTAGAAAGCAGCCTGAAACCCTCTCCCAGTTTGTCATCAGAGTGTGGAGGAGAAAACCCAGAAGGCAGCAACTGGTCCCAAGGAATGTTCTAAATCCAGCCCCTGAGGGCTAGAAAAGTCTCTCTTAGGGGGGAAAGGCTTAATGAATGGAGAGAGTCTCTCCTCTCATTTCATTAGATGACTTTATTAAGTGCTTATTTGTGTAGTTGAATTCATCTAAACCATTTTTCTGCTCTTCAGAAACTGCACTGCTCCAAACTGAAAGCATGTTCTACGATGCTCATATTTTGAAGTTGTAGAGCAAGACAAAGAAGAACTTCAATGAAATAATGCAAATGGTACAAATACTTCCTGCTGGTTCCTATGAGAACATGAACTGGAAACACTGCACAGGCCAAAATGCACAAGGTTTCAGTCAGTCGATGGACTCATATAACTATAAACTGTGTTAAGACCCAAGCCTGAAAAAGATCCTGTTCGGTGCTTTAAGAAACACCATAGCCAATGGATATGGAACAAACCTGTATCCCTCCCAACCTGCAGTATTCTGCTACAAGGTGGAAAGCTGACTTCGCAAGAACTGAGGCTTATGTTGTGTTAGAAGTGCAAACTTAGAGCCCACTCAAAAAAAAAAAAAAANTACATTTTTTTATTATTATTATGAAGAAATGTCATTGCATGGGAATACCAAAATGACCAAGCTGTAGTGGGGGAAAATAAGTTTCACTGTGGTGATTTCAATTCTCTGTAGGCTCCCTCCCCACCAGCCTTCTAGGCCTGTGAGCGGGGAACACACTATCTGAAATCTGAACTTTGAGAACAAGAGGCTTTTAAAAAATTAGCACTAGTTAACTAAATGAAAGAGAAGATACCTTGTGATGAGGGCATGGGAACAGATGATAATTAAAGAAAAAGCACACTAAGCAGTTCTAGGCAGCCTTGGCATTTTTTTTTAAAGCTGATAAACTAAAAGGAAGACTGGCCTACTGTACGCGAGCTCCATTGCCTTCTGGTCACCTCTGGGGCACTCTCTGACACTGGAGAGAGATGGCAACAAGCAAGCGCAGCCTGTGCTGCTGCGTAATGGCAGCACACCTCCGTGCGACATGGGCTTACATGTGAACCTTCTGCTCAGGCAGAAAGTTTCTTTTTAGAAGTATTTGTAGAGGGAATTTGAACATGTTTCTCCTAAATCTCTTTTTCTGATGCAATGCTTCATTTTGAAGAGAGAACTTTCAGAATAAGAGGATAGGTACATATGTGCTGGGGGTGGCTGCATTTGTTTTTGGCAGTGGTCATAGTGGTTAGCACACATTTGGATCAAACTAGCAAAATGCTGAGAGCAACAGATAGGGGCTTTGTGTTTCAGCTGCTCCCAAAGCAATCCTGGACCATTGCAGTCTTGGAAGGGAAGCAATACTCCTTCCAGCTGGAGAAATGGCAAGTGCTCTGGCTTTTCATGTTGTTCAGTGTTTGTTTTGTTTTTATTTCTATTTCGTTACTTGAGAGACTCTTGGAAACGGCCTGTACGTGAGCCAGCTGCAGTCCCTAGAGGCTGTTTGAACGCTCTCCCCTAGCCAGCAGAGCAGTGCCCTCTGGTGCACAAGCACAGCAGAGGCCTGGTCCTCAGCTGAACTGAAAGATAATAATAGAGGGAAAAAAAATTAGGAAGTTCACCCCTGACATTTTTACTGCATGCTGCCTCATTCCCATGAACTGTTTGCAACGTGGTACAGTTCTGATGGGAGCGTTGCTTAAGGGGAACTGAAGATTCAGCTGTCTGGACCCAACCCAAAGGAGGGTTTTTTGTTTTCTCCTTTTGTCATTTCCAGAGTTAAGCTTCTGGTTAGCAATGACTAAAGCAGGCACAGTCCACCCATGTCACTTTGGGCAATGATCCATAAAGGATTAACTTCTAGGTATGGTGTGCTGTTGCCAAGTGGACTTGATAGCACTAACTAGATTGCTAATTGTACTCATTAATTACCCAGCAAATTTAACTAGAGCAACAAATGCCAGCACACTAAGCAGGAAGCCAATTAAGTCAGCAGGAAGGAAGTCACGTCCTAAGGCTCCTTTGCCCTAACCCCTGGACACTGGCATCTTATTACAGACTGCAGAGATGACCCAGCTGCTCAGCAGCCATAGCCATCCTCTCCAGAGTGAGGCACCAATGCCAGCCCAATGAAGTGGAGCTGCATCTGAAAACCAGGTTTGAAACCCCTTCTTTTAGGCAAGAGCTGTAACTACAGCTCCTGAGAGTCGTAAGCCTGTACTCTTTCTCCAGTTGCACCAATATTTAATTGTTCCATTGCAAACTGGAAAAGCTCCCAAGGGAGACTTCAGAGACCTCTCATCCAGATCTTCCTAAACCTAGTAGCTGGACATTAAAGGTGTATAAGAGACAAAGATCCAAACCTCCTCAAGCCATTAACATAGCAAAGGCTGTTCAGAGCACTGAACTCTGACAGGAAAGAGGACAGCAGATTATCACTGTTATATTGCAGGGGAGTCCACAACTGTTCATGAAACTGCAGAGTTCTCTGAAACCACAGCGAGGAAGTTCAGACAGTGATGATTCACGTTCCACTCATTCACATTTTGAGGGCTCCTGCTGGTCCTGGATTATCATGGCTTTTAATCTTTTTTTTTTTTAAATCCTTTTTCTTCAGCTGTAGGTATGTGTTGAGAATGCTTACACCATGAGGAACTACAGGCTAGGTAAGCTGGAGGGAGAGGGCCTGGGATAAGAAATTAAATAGCTGGACATTGCTACCACACCAGTAAATAGAAGAACTTTTAGCTACATTAAGAACAACCAAAAGAAGAGAGAGACCAAGGAAATTTATTTACTTTTTATCTATGAACAGTATGACATATAATTATAGACAAGTTTTGATACACAGGAAAACCCTTTTGTCAACCATTTTTTTTTTTTTTGCTAAATGAAACAGCACAATAATCTTTACACATTCATATTTTGTTTTTTCTTTTTTTTTCTTTACAATACACAGCTTTCTTGGGTTGAAGCAAACTGCAGGACATACTGAGTACTGGTATATTACAGCTACTTACATCATTTAAGAACAGCAAATGGAGAAAAATAAGTTATTTAAATATTGATTTCATATACAGAAAGTGCAACTTTGTTAGTTGTTACATAACTTGCTTGACAGTTTTGATTCCCCAGAGGGTGTCAATTAAAGATAAAAGTATCTTGGACCAAAAGTATTATTTATTCTAAAAATAATACAGTACAACTGCACAGCTGTGACTTGGTGAATCGACCACTATTGCTGCTCTTAGAGATGATGACCTGTTTGAATAATGCAATGTTTAATGCTTCTGATCATGCTCCCAGTTTGCATTTAAAGCCAGGCTCCTAAAAGAGCCCAAGGACTATCTGGGTAGTAATAGGGGGTTACCGATGGAAGCTTACAGTTATGACGGCATTCTGTAATATTTGGGGCTTGCTGCTTCTATTGTTAAATAGCTATTTGAGCTACAGCGGTACAATGGATAGATGCTTAACAGCATTAGCCTGAGCAGAGCAGGTTAGGATTCCAGCAGCAGGTTTCTTTTGTGCTTCCCAAGAGTCAACGAGTGAACTTTGCTTCGAGCACTGAACGGCTGCGAGGAAATGTAAGAGGTTATGGCTGTACACCGCACCGCCTCACCTGCTAGGGGATTGCCACAGGTCACCAAAACCACAGCAGGGAAGCTCAAGCACTGAGAAGCTTAAGGCTTTTTTAGATTAAAATATAAACTAAAATTATAATTCAAGTAAGACCACAGAGCACAGTCTTAAAAAGGAAAACAAAGCAACTATTAAAACTCACAAATCTCAGACTGCTCACTCTAGTCCTGGATGGGTGGGATTCGGTTTCCCTGGGCTATATAATCATTTAAAAGCTATGGAGTTACAAAGAGTGTTTGGCACACAGGTTTGGCTTATTCCTGTTTTCTCCTGTTATTAAAAGAGTGGAAGCAATCAACGTGGGAGAGCTTTATTATGTGGCTTGCCTTCCCTGCAACGAGAAGAAATTTGTTTCCTTTTTTTATTGCATATAGCCAGCTCGGACTTCTCCCTTGCTCCAAGGAAGCTACTTACTTTTCCTCAGTTCTGGCCCCTGCCAGTAATGCTAGGAAGTCTCAACACTCTTTTTCATCTCCTGCTTACTGACAGTTGCCATGTAAACCCCAGAGAGGAAATGACAAATCATCATTATTAAAAAGACAATTTCTTCTTCCAATTTTTTTTTTTTTTAGATTTTCACCAGCTGTGCAAAACACCTACGCTGTATGTTTCCTGATGCTGCCATATTAGAACACAGTGATTATACACTGAGGAGAACATTACAGAAAAAGATCTGGAGGAACTTTGAGAACAATCTCAAGTTATACCAGTGAATTAGTTGCCTTCCCATGATGGTGTAATTCCTGATGTGGACAGAATGCAAAGCTGATGATACAAGCAGTCAACACCTCTAAAGCTAGGAAAGTAAGCCTAACACCTATCAATTCCACCAAGAGCCAAATTAATTATCATGTGTAGCAAAATGTATAGTTCATCTAACTTAAAATATGGCCATGTAAGGATCATATGTAATAAGGACTCACGTAGTAAGCACAACTTTTCATTCATCAATCTGAGAGCATTTCATCAGGAAAAGTAAGTGTTAGCTCAATATGAGGCCGGGATAATTGAGGCACCAAATCGTGAAGTGACTTGTCTGGTTTTCTACGTTAAGGTGATGTCAGAACTGACAGTGGAAACAGTCACTTCCTGGCCTGTGCCCAGGCTTCTGTATCTCACTTTGCCTACCAGAGTAAAGCTTGCTCTGTCTTCCATGGAGCATTTGCACTACAAGAAGCTAAAGGATACACCATGCATAGACCCCAAAGAAAAAACTAGTTATATGCTATTCATGATAATCTGTATTTGGTATATAAATGTGTACCCATATAGAAAAATAAAATCTGTCATTAGCCACATATGCGAATGGAACGTTTTACAAGGATTTAGGCAGAAAAATATTATTACATCATGAAAAAATGGTTCACCACATATGCCAGAACAACACTCTCTTCCAGTGAGAGGTAACATTAACACTCAGACATGAAGGATATCAGCTGTTTTAAAATCACAGTGCATTTCATAAGACTATGTAGGATTTTTTTGTCCATGCAATGGAATTACTGGACCTCATGATTTCTATGGGACACAGTTTGCTGTTTTGATGCATTTTATCTCCCACATGTGATTTTTCATTTGCAGAAACCCACTGTTTGGAATCGATATGGTCAGGATACCAAGTCAAAGCTGCAGCATAATGATTGACAATATAACACAGTACACAGAATATGATTAAAATGAGAAGCAGTTACATATATACAAGGCAGTATATCTTGGACCTGTTTAGTAACAGCAGTAAATGCAGACTGTAGTGAACAAGAAGTTAGCCTCACAACCAAAACCTAGTAAACCCTGCATTCGTAAAAGCATCTCTACAACACATAAGATGTCATGATGAGGCAATTTATAGAAGCTACTTCAGCTGGATATCACCCTAAGTGCAGCTTAAGGGTGACAGGTTGAAAAAAGGCTTGGGAAACGTGAATACAGGTAAGTGAACATTAGGTAACTGCTTAAAAGCTTGTTTTAAGGCAAATAAAAAGCAGATTGCTAGAAAGCAGTTATAAAAATGACCTCAGTTCTGTACAAATTAAAAGAAGCTTTCTGACTCTCCTTGGGTTAATTGCATTGGAGTGACAGAAATGGACCATACCGTAAACTAATTCCAGTCCATTGACTTTGGCCTAGCTAAAGGCTTTGTGGCGTACTGGGACCTATACCAAGCAACAGCAAAGATGACCAGAGAGGAGGGATATGTGTTTAGCTCTAGACTGCTAAAATAAATGGCATTTGCCAAACAGCTTCTACTGGGGCTTGCACCATGGTTTGTACATGGCCTGTAGGATTGACTCCAGGTATCTAGGTGTACAGAAGGCCCCCAATCTAAGGACTTCTCCTTAGAAACAGGGTCTGTTATTAGTATCACTTCCACGAACTTGTGGAAAATGTGTAAAGGTCCCTTAATTCTGTGAAGCTGTCTGATCTCAGGCCAGCCCTTTATGAAATATGATCTTTATGAAACAAGAATACTTTACAAGGGAGTGAGGGGGGAGGGAAGTACCACATCTATGTTACCTGGTGGTTGCTTCTCTTCTCCTTCGGTTGCCAAAGACAGCAATTGAAACATTTCATATCCTTTGAAGAAGATATCTGCCTGTCCTTGGGAGCCACTTCCTTGATCCCTTTAGCTATGTGAAGTAATTAGGGCAATATTGGTGCAGGAAGAAGCAGTGGGTTCTTGTCCAGGCAATGCCACGCCATGGAGCATGTTAAATTGCCTCTGGATCAAGAGGTTTGAAGAGTCTTGCTGCTGCCAGGAGCTTGCTTATGTGCCTTTCCTCTGTGATGCCAGCTTCTTGAAGGCAAGTTTGTGACAGAGAAGGCACTTTGCTCAGTGTGTTGAAACCTGCTTCTGTGAGTGGGCTGGAATACATAGGTAGGCCAATGGAAATCAGCCAGTCAGATACAGAGGTGATAAGTCCTGGGGATACAGGTTTTCGGCAAATTTCAGTGAGCCCTCCACTTGGAATCTGGACAGAAAAGAAGAAAGAAGAAAAAAGCCCTTAATGTTAAACATACTGCTTGTTTTACTGCAAATCTTCTTCTGTTTTTCTTCTAAACTGGTAGAATTTGATAGCAGATGTTTCGGCTTCTCTGTCTCATGTCATGCTTGTTGGGATGAGAGTGGTCTGTGGGTAGAAAGGCTAAGATCACCAGGCAGAAGGAGCAACAGCAACAATTTTGGCAATGCAGACGCAGTGGGCAGTATTCAGCTGCTTGGACAATTGCCATGTACCATTCTGAATTAGTGTGAAATCAGCCAAAAATACCCAGTGACAAGTCTTCTCAGGCTGATCCATTCCAGGTTGATCCAAGGCAAAAGAATACCAATTTTGCCTATTACCTGCTCAGACAGACCAAGCTCTTTTATAAAAAGACATGAAGGTTTTGTATTGTTTCCCCCTCCTGCTTTTTCTAAGAAGAGGAGGGGAGAATGGTGCATTTGGAGAAATGAAAGAGGGGTGTAAAACCTTTCAGATATCAACACTGAACTGTTCAATGCACGTCATCCTTAGTGAGCAACTATCTGTTACGACTGCTGACAGTCTCCTTAGACCTTCCAGGGATTCAGTCAAGAGAAAGGGCTATCTGCTCTCCTTCCAATTACTAAATGTCCTCCTTTGGGACAGGGGGAGGGACCTACTGCCCCCATAGTACCCCTACATATGTCATACTTGCTGGGTGAGCACAGGTAACATTTTTGTACCAGGACTCCACAGTTATCTCCCTTTACCAGTGGTCAGTCCTTTTTAAAAGACTGCTTATAATAAAGAAACTTGGGTTTAAGGAAATACTTACTGCCATGCGATGCTGCTTCCTCAGCTGCTTCACCCGGATTTGGTCCATGTTTGCGGCAACATCCTTTTCAGGCTGGTCTAAGTCTTCTGAGTACCTCTGCACCAAAGCCTCAGGAATGCCACAGCGACCATGCTGAATGTTCCCAGCCAGCCACAAAAGAGAGGACAGATGAAAGAAGTGTATCAGTACAGATCAACCAATGCAAACAAAGAAGTGTGGGATGGGAGCCAGAAGTATTTTTCCTTGAGATTCACAAAAATATTTTTACTTAGCTATAAAGGCTACTGGTGGGGAGATACAAAAATAGCAGTATATATCTTCAACAAGCTTTAAGATCAGTTCCAGTCTCAACTGAAATCAACAGCAAAACTCCTCTCAAGCTTAACTTGAACTGGGGTGTCCCCAAAGGCTAGACTGTCCCCAAAGCATTTTCTGATGAAACTTGACTCCCATAAGCTACTGATGATAAGTTTCTATGGATAATTTTCTGAGGGTTGGTTTAATCAGTTAACTGATGTGATCCTTCAACCCAGCTGTCTCCTTTTCTTTTGGAGGCTGCATGACAGATGCAGCAAGTCTCCAACAGCAGTGGCAGGGCAAGGTCTCCCTGAGACAGACTAGTAAGAGCGCAGCTTACCTCAAAGAATATTTCTTAAATTCTGGTGTACTCTGTTCACGTCTCCTAATTTAATTTGTTCTTCTTGTGAGGACTGATAATCTTTCCTCAGTTCACGTTTATTCTATGTTCTCTTTAAAAATGGACTTATATACATTTCCTACCCGGACAGGATAGTGGTAAACTAATACTTCCTTCTTCCTACGCACTATGCCACTGCAGTTGGACCACCTATCCAGTTCCCATGCAGAACTCTCCTTGACTGCTCCAGACCACCTACTCCCAGGCACCACCTAGCTGCAGAAGACTTCTCAATCAATCAGCAACTTTATTTTGAAACTTGATGTATCCTAGGCACCAAAAGCTGCAGGCTTTTTCAAGCTTAGTAACATTCTCCTTTGTGGCATGAGATCACACGTCAAAATTTGCCTGAGCTTTTAAAAGGGGTCAGAAGTATAAAGTTCATGCAAGTCTGCTGCTGGCTCAGTTCTGCTTCTGAAGGGTGCAGAAGAGGATAGTCCAGAAAAACAAGAAAAGAATGAGCCTTATTTACTGACAAGGATACTTCTCCTGGGATATGGGAAATTGCCGTGTTCTGTTCTCCCTTCTAATGCTGCTCATGCATTTTAGCCAACGACTCTTCCAAAACAACTGAAAAAGCAATCCCCCAAAGGAGGGACTGAAAGTTAGGACTCCTTTACCAAAATGATGTCTTCATCACTATGCTATCAATTCAGATTTTCTTGGAAACAAAATCTACATGACTTCCTTTTTCAGCTCCACTTCCCTACAGTGGCAGAGGAAGAGAGATTTCTGTGTTCAGTGCCACCACAGTTCTGGTGGCCTGAAGAGATGAAGGCTCAGAATAAGTCTGGGATATCTCAGTGCGTCTACAGCACAACTAAATGGTTATTTTAGGCATAAGGCCTGATATTAAAGGCAAACAGAGTTATAGAATGTCTAGTGTCTTCATGATTTATGGTTTATCTGGGCTGGTTACTCACAAAAATGCAACAGATGCGATAAATGAAAGACTAGCCCTTGGAACACTGGTAGAATAAAAACATTGAAGCAATGTGCTCCACTTACCTTGTCTGAGTACGGTTCTTCAGTAAGATCAATGCCTTCAGACTGCAACTTGTTTTCTATTACCATTTCCACATCCATTCCCCTGCTACAAGAGACTTTCCTTGTTGAAGCAGGACCTAGCTTTATCACGTGCTGCTGAACACTAGCAGTCTCTGGGAGCTCTGACAGCCAGGGTGGCAGTGGGCTAGGAGGGGTACTGGGCTCCTGTTCAGAAGATGTCCTATGGACAGGTACTCCACGAAAATCAATGGGAGTAGATGGGCCGGTCTTTTTTACCGGCAAACATGGTGCTTCTAGACTTAAGTGGTTCCCGCTTGCGGTCATGGGAGGATGATATAATCCATTAGAAAGGCGTTCTCGGCATTTTTTGGCAGGGACAGGTGGTGGCTGAGAGGGATTTTTTGGTTGCATTCTTGCCTCGTTTGTGCCTTTTTGCTCAGCTTCTAGACCTCCCTTGAGGACTGGAGCATAATCAGCCCGTGCAAGGTCATGAAAGCCCTTACTCTGTATTTCAAGAGGTGTCCTTGTTGCAGGATGTGTCACCAAGGCAGCCTGAGCTTCACAGTTTTTCAGGGGGAATGGTACAGGCTTTCCACCTGCACTTTCCATTACAGAGCAGTCCAACTCCTTACCTCTTCCCTTCTGAGAACTAGCAGCTCCCTTACCTTGCTTAGGCATCATGTCATCTACCATACAACTGCCCCCATGAGACTGAGGTGGCAGGGCAGATCCGGTTGCCTTTTTTGCTATATCCAGTGAATCCTGAGGAAAAGAATCTGTCTCGCTAGCGTCCTGTATGTTAGTACTGGATTCTCCCTGGAGATCATCCAGGGAGTGAGATCTTGGCCATGTACCCACACCCTGGGGGCTATCCAGAGTTTCATAGCTCCGACAGACAGCAACTGGTAAACTTCTACGGTTCTTCTTCAGACCCATAACAGCTGGAGGTTTGACAGAGCTCTTCAGAGCACGATGTGCACAACTCAAACGGCTTTCTTTTTCCCCTTGCTGTAGAGTTTCTATTGACTTGGTCAGTGGGAGCGTAGGATAATTTGAGAGCTGGTTTCTGCTGAAGTCCTTAAAGCTATGCTCACTTGCTGATTTTGAGGGCAGAAGACAGGTCCTTCGAGTTTTACCTAGAAGCAAATAAATTGCAATCCATTATTAAAAAAAATCCTCTGTGTATTAATAGTGGATCACTTCTAAATGACTTTGAAACACAACGATTTACTATTTTTGTTAACTCTAAATGCACAAGAACTCAGTGCCATTTTAAGGATATGAATTTCTGAGTTTCAGCTTTACTAATGAAGAACTGATAATTGCCATCAAGTATGGAAAATACATTTAAAATAATTACTATCCCTTCCACTCCCCTGTTTACTGAGCTTTGAGGTCTAGGTCACTTAAACTTTTTTCAGTGAAAAAATATCCTGCAGTTAGACCTGATACTCTACACCTGTTATATGAACTGGTTTGACCCCACACAGAAATAGCTCAAAAGATCTGCCATTTTTCTCTACTTCTCTAATTCATTTAGGATGCTGATAACAATGTTTACCTCCTAATGAAGTTTACTAGATTGCTCAGGAATGCTTTTGGAAAAAAGCAAAAGATCATGTTTATTTGTTTTAATTACAAAGTACGTCAACGGTGTTATTTCATCTTTTATGTAAACAGCAAACTATTTTCAATGGCGAATCAGAAAGCAAAAAGGTGTCGGGAAGACTGGTGTTGCACCAATCCCTTTGTAAAGCTACTTCTAGGGACAAAAGATTTATGGAAAAAGGTCTTATACTATGAAATGGAGAACAGCTACAAAAGGAAGTTTCAAGAGTTACTAATCTTAGTGCCATTCTCATGTCATGTGCTTTATCAGAGTGGAAGGTCTTAGAAACGTGGTGTTTTATTATAACCATTTAAGCTGTAAGGACTTGAACCAATATGAACCACATGTCCTTTGTAAGCTTTATTTCATATTTTTTATGAGATATGCACCAGCACTTTAAAACAGTGTAGAAGTCCATCAAATCTGCTTGATAGAAAAATTATGATCTCATTACTGTATTCATGAGTATGAAATACAAGGCCATTTCTCCAATGCTACATACATATATATATATTATTTTTTTTTACAAGACAAAAGTGAATTTGTCTCAAAGCAGACAACCTCTCAGAATGACAGAATATCCTGAAAAATTATTTTTTTCTGGGTGACAATGATACTTTTGCCCACCTACAGTAAACTTTCTAAAACAATGACAGATAGATAAAGCTCGGAACTTCTTTTTCCAATGGAGGGAAAAAAAAAAAGCTTTGGCTAAATGTTATCAAAATCCAGTAATAACAGGCAATTAATAGCTGCCAATTAAGGGATCGTTTACTTTTAGAGATCTGAGAACTTTTGCTAACTTCATTCAAACTAAATTATTCTAGTGTACTTTTAAGCAATAGATGCTTTCTTTTCATACAGTTTGCCTAAAAAATTAATCCAAAAAAAGAAGCTTAATGCTTTGTTTTTGAATAATATACACCGCTCGCCTTAAATATGATGCTAAAATAAATCAAGTGTGCATTTTTCTTAAGAATATCCTATTTCCAAAATTCCTGTTATGCAAAGAAAGCACCTGCTTAACCTGAAAGGGAAATAGCTTGCCTTCTCTCTTTCTCTTGCCTCTTTCTCTGCTCAAGCAGTTTAAAACCAAAGTAGTCAGAAAACTAGCAAAGAAGTTTGAGGTTACCTTTACAGAAAAATAAGGAAAACATTCCCCCTCAAAAGGGAGTTGGCATGTTTACTGGCATGCCAGCAAGGTTATTCTATCTAAAACCAACATGTGCCCACAATGAATGAATGAATACAAGCATACGAGAACTGCTTTCTCAGAATCTGTAGAGTTCACAGTTCAACTACAGCTAAATAACAACATTTCCCCAAAATGCTAATAAGAAACATCACACATTAAGTTGGTTCGTTTACTACTACCTTGTGTTCAGGTAACTTAGAGAAGTAGCAGAAAAACTTAACTGCCTGCACCTTTTCATGGAGTGAGACTGTTGCCTTCTGAAAATAATTTACAACCACATTAAAAAGACATGTTTAAGAAACATTACATTCATTTTTTAGTGCCCTAGGCACTAATGTCAATATATAGTGAGTATGGAAAGGAGTGTTCTCTGTTCATTATTCATATTTCCTAGTACACGTCTGACTTGTGCAGCAATTCACCATATTGTCTGGGGCTTGCAGTCACAGCTCACATAATGAAACCCATGTACCTTCTTTTCAGTCTGAAATATTGATCAGGGCTTATACTGGTTCTAGGAAAGCACACTGAGGTACCTCAGCACCTAAAAGAAAGGTTCAGACAAATGCTACTGCTGTGATATGTTAAGCTCTTACTGAAATTATAATGGTATCTAGTAAACATCATCTCATTTCTTTGGGAGATGTCTGTGTAAAGCCAGTAGCCTGGGAATGGGAAAAAGAAGAAATGGGGAATAGGAAAAGGAAGAAGAAAACAAAGAAATGAGAGAAGAAACATTTTGGAAAAACAAAAGCAAATCTTTAGTTCCTTCCAGCCCCGATTCGCATAAAAATACAAAAATGGTGAGAGAGTGGGGGAAAGCTCAAAACATTTTTTTTCTGTAAAATAAGTAACTGAACATGCAATCTTTAAGGTGTCTGCTTCAAAATTGTTAAAAAAAAAAACAGCACTGGGTTCAATGCTACTGTGTTGTACAAAGGACAGGGGTTCAGAATGTAATTGCTCTTACATAGATTTAAGTCATGAGCAACAGCAGTATGGCCACTGTGATTTCTCTTTTTGTACCTATTCCTTCCATCCTCTTGACTGACAGGTATAATTTCATTATGCTCCTGTGAAATTAAGAAAGGAGGGTAATATTTCCTGAAAACAGACTTTGAAGTAGATGTTTTTAAGTTGTTTTCATAAAGTGGGGAGCTGTATAAACAATGTCAACAAATGTAACATTCCCGCCTTATCTCAATAAAGAAGAAAGAAAGAAAAAGAAAAAGCCTACAATGGTTAAAGGGTATAGCTATTAAGGCTTAAAACACATTTTTTAATGTTAGCATTTTTGCTAATAATTCATTCTTATGACTCCCTGGTATAGGTAAGCAGTCTAATGCCTTTCTTAGTGCTGTCAGCTGCACTAGCATCTCTGATTTAAATATGTGCAGAAGGATACAGGTGTCTGGGTGAAAACTAAAATAACAAAGGTGGTCCTTACACAAAATTAACGGAAAGTTTATATTGTTTTCAATACAAAAGGTTCAGTTCAAGCTACAAGCATACTTTGTATTATATAATTTATATAATCTGTGTTCTTTAACATTATGCTACAGTTTTTGTCAGATAAAGCTGCGTCCACCTCCCATGACGGTTCTTGCTATAGAATACGTAGAACGAACCTTTCAACTCTCTGTCATCATCTGCCTCAGAAAAAAGAAAATTATCTTTGAGAGTATTTCCAGAGGTACCAGAGCTACAGCAACAAATTTTCAGTGTTTCCCTCAGTACTTTTTCCTTGTGGAAGATCACCCTCAGAGAATTAAGTACTCAAAACCAGACACAGAATATATTCAATGGCCTGAATAGATCCCAGATTTTTTTTTTAACTTCTTTTTGCCATGACATTTTGTGCCTGCATTTCTGCGTGCATTTCAAACAACTCTACTGACACAATGAAGATGATGGCACCAGAGACAATCCTAACCTCATTGCTTTTTTAATGAATACAAACTAGTAGAAAACGACATTACATCAGGCAATGTGGCCACCTGTTCTGTTGCTTCCTTTTCTGACTAATTAGCACTGAATGCTTAAGTGCTTCGGATGCCCAGTTGGCACTGTGGAAATCTGGACTTCAGTTCCTGAACAAATCAGAGAACATCATTATCCCACCTGATAAATTCATGGTTTGTCTGCCTCTTCAGATCTGTGCATTGCATATGTAATTCCTATTCCCTTCACGTCCCTTCCCTCCTTAAAAAGTTATGCATCACAACAGGAAAAGGTTCAAAGAAGCCAGGCATGATCAGAGATATGGAATGACTTATAATGAATAATTAACAGGACTTAGACTAGAAACGAGATGACATGAGAAGGAGTACAGACGCTGTTAGGTATGGAGGTTTTAAGGAAGACCAGGGATGTTCATAAAAAGAAACAGTTTGAGGAAAATGGATGAATGCCAGGAAACTGTACCAAATTCATGGAATCCTTAATACCTTAAATGAATGAATTCCCCAAGAGTACCTTGGGAAGCCTCAGATTTGGTCACTCTGTTCTTACACTGTTCTCCTAACAATCTGCTTTTGGCTGGTTCCTGAAAGAACTAGATTTCTGATAAGGTTTCCAAATGTGTCAGACAGACAACACTTGCACGCAAGAGAAGCCCAGTAACTGCACTGTTGTCAGAAGTCTAAAGGAGAGCTCTCTGTGCCTTGTTTCAAACCAAGGACTGGTCTATATGGACTAATGGTCTGATCCCATATGGTTGCTTTCTGCTCTTATTTTTTTCCTGTCTAGAAGTGAATAGGTCACAAACTTTATGTTCCTTGCTCTCTGCAAATTGGACTAAAATCACAATGTTGCTGTAAGTACACTGTGGATACCTATGAGAAATTTAAGTACTTCTGCAGTGGGGTCCAGAGAAGTACCTAAAAGAAATACACCTGTGCCACTGCCATAATATGTGGCAAACTGTTTTTATCCAAACTCTAAGAAGAGCTCTGAAATCTTGAACTGATGCCAAAAGGTGCAATATCAGCCCCAAACAGGGCACTACACTGGTCATTAAAATATTATGCAAAACCATTCCCTGGGAAATGTGAAAACCAGTTTCTTCTCAGAATGCATTTAATCCTCCCCTTTATGAAAAGCAGTTTATTATTGCTGATCTGCACATTATGATGTTTATTCTAGACAAAGGATTATCCTTATTTTAACAGATGAGCATCCAACGTATTTTGTAAACAATATATATGCAAGCAATTATGGTCCATGAACTTTGCAGAGAAGGTGGAGCACATTTCAGATTAACCAGCCTTGACAAAATCTCTGAATGAATCCCATACTGAATATTCTTTTCCTAATGGTTTTCAAAATAAGCACTAAATGCATTTGTGAGCAAAAATTATACAGAAATGCAGCAAGCCATAGACAAAAAGCAATATAAAAATCATTAGTGGTACTTCACATTCTGCAAAACTCAGATAAAAATAATAGTTTAAATGTAAAAGTAAGTATCTAAGCAGACAGGCAATAACAATTGCTTTCAAAAAATTTTATTATATTGTTAAAATAAGGAAAATGTACAGGCAGCAATTTAACTTCAGTGCTATAGCTACCATAATGATGGCACTTAGAGATAAAAAGGAAAGAAAATTGTCACATGTGCCATATATCTAGCTATGATTACATTCCAGCATGCCTACTCCATGAGGATTCATGTTCAAGAAAAAAATTCCCTCTGCTTTCAGAAATTTAGTATATTGCCAATTTCAGGCATTCAGCTTCAAAGCAAATTGCAATTTTCTTCAATAAATGGTTATTTCTGAGTGACAGACTGACAGAAAATGCACACATTAAATGAAAGATCTTTAGCTCGTATTTTAAATGGGAGAAATAGCTACTACAAGAAGCATACAGTGTCTCTGTTTATTTTGTTCTTGGATTCTTGTTTATACTGGATGTTAGTGATAAAACCAGGCAGTCTGAGGCCAAACCAGGGCTCAAAAGCTTGGACTGATAATGCCAAACACCAAGTGAAACCCAAACTAACTTAATCCACTTTAATATTTAATCTCTAATGAAATATCTGTGTGTATAAGTTTACACCATCCCTCAAGTAAACAATCCTCAGTCAACACAAAAATCTGATTTCTTCAGAACAGGGAGAGTAATCTCTATTAGCATCTGTCTCAGGAATTTTTCAGCGCATCATCTTTCATTGATGCAAGACAAGGTAATTGGAACTGGCAGCATAGGCGGTTCTTGCTCTTGTTTTAGTTTATTTTTTTTGCCAGCTTTTCAATTAATTTAACTTGCTAGCCACTCGTTCAAACACTAAAAAGTCCTAAGTCTCTGCACCTGGTCACCTCTCATCTGATCAGATGAGAATGCAACATGCAACCTGAGCAAATAAAATAAAATTAAAAAAAAAAAACAGCCTAAAACACAACTCACTTCTTACAAATAGTTTTTGTATATGTTTAGAACAAATTCTCCTAATCCCAGTCTAGTTTAGATACTTTTCCATTACCAGTGGTCCCTTAGCAAAGTGCTGTCTAAGTAGTGCAAGTCTCTTGAGGCATGGCTGCACAAGACTGTGATAGGGAGGGGAAAAGTCAGAGAATGGCAGCGAGAATACCTGTTGTCTTAAGATCACAAAAAAATAGATGATTTGTGAAACGTGATTTGTTTTCTATCAACGCAAATAAATAAATTAGAAACAGTAGCAATGAAAACCAACAGCCCAAATCAAGAAGGGAAAGAGGCAGCCAGAGCAAGGGAGAAAGTCAAGCATGAAGTAGTTCGCATAAGCTAGGAACAGGAGCAGAAAGTATATGAAGCTCTCTACTGAAAACAGGCTGCAAGAATTTTAAGGCTCGTTGCTGACATTATTACCATTCTCCAGGTTTTCACTGCTTTCATAGCAGCCAGAATCCCGAGGAGAGCATCCGGTAAGGCCTTGGCCTTCAATGAGAAGTTTCTCCTGAGATCCTGACTGGTCGCTGTTACCTAGAGGAAATGAGAATACAGTGAAAACAGAGGCAAACAGAGAACCCAGCTTAACTTCTCAGCTTTCTGTTTCCAACATCATTATTTTCACTGTTATAACAACTATAACAGATCAGTGCGTAAGCAAAAAGCATTGAAGAGAACCAAATAAAAAAAAAGAATAAAATCCTAACCCTGACCTATTTTCCAGAGGAAGAGGAAGGATCAGGAATGGGTCTGGCAAAGTTAGATAATGTCTCCTAAGGAAGGGGGAACTGACAAGGGAGAGACTGGTGGTAAAAATTACTTCCTTCCTTGGTCTGTGCAAAGAGCCAACACTCGAGTGTGGTCCAGTCCAGGCTGCATAGACTGGATTCCAGAAATTTACCCACAGCATTCGATTAGAAACCATGTTTTGTAAAGAAACTAAATCTGAAGCTGAAGATACAGAAAAGAAACTTCATGATGCAAGCACTCAGTTCATGCTGCATTCCCCTTCACCTCCCACCCCCGCAATAAAATGTCAGAAATGGTTGTTCTGATTCCTATTCTCAGCACATGAAAGGTAATTATGGAGTGGAAAGAAGTGCTGCTGCCCCTCCCAGGTTCCAGCCGTCTGGTCCCACTTCTCTTTCTGCTCATCATCCTGACTTGGAGCTGGAATTTATACTTTCCAGCCACCACATCAAATAGTTCTTCAAGTTTTCAAACCAAAATTGAAGGTCCCTAAAAAAAAAGATTACTTCAGGGAAATGAACATTCTAAACAGGTCTGCAAATATTAAAAAGAAGTTTATATTAGGTGCCAAGAGGCTACTCTGATATAAGTGAAAAGAATCCAGCTCTGCAATTGCAGTTTTATTGGGCAGTGGCAGAAGGCAGAGAAACTCTGGATGCCTCTTTGGGAAATGTACAAGAAAGCTACATGTCAGTGAAAGCTCAGGCCAAGAAGTACAATCCAGAGATACTAACCACAAATCTCTTTATAACAGAATTAAGCATTTCCCACTTAATAAGCAGCTGTTTAAATTGTTGCTATGACAGTTTAAGCTAAACTGTAGGATTTTGTACAGAAGCAGCTGAGAAAGTCCTCACACAATTCATTCCACCAATTCTGATCTGTGGGATACTAAACTTCTGCCAGCATTTAGGGATGAAGGGGAAATTCAGTACCTCTTGGGTTGCTTCAGCTAGGCACTGAAAGCATCTAAATTCCTGTCTCAAACAAGACTTTCTTTTCAAATAAACGATTCTACTCTACCGTGACTCTTGGCTACTGCATGGATGGTACGGCCCCATTTCCTGCTGTGCAGAAAAGACCCTACCCAGTTTGACTGCCAGTGCTTACCCTGCTTTCCCTTATCTTTGCAACCACTTGCCTGAGACCATCGGAACAATGGACAGAGTTGCACTGCTACATATTAGACAGCTGGGTGGTTGTCTTTCACTCTTTGTACTTGAACAATATAGTTTCTCCCTTTGAAAATCACTGTATTGTTCTATGTACAATCTGAGGCTACCTGTACAATCCTGCGAATCAGTCCAAGAATCATATGCATGTGCAGGTAAAATAAGACAAAGTTTAAATCACATTATCGTTCTCCACAGCCCTCTAGGCTTTGATCTTTCTCCTGTCCTTGATAACCTCAATCTCTTCTCTCTAGTCTAGAAGTGTATTCTTGGCTATTCACCATGCCTCAGCTTCTTATTTTGAGTAGGTTACCTCAGGATTTATTCTTGAACATCAGTAATCTAACGGGTAGCTGATGTACATTTGACGTCATTTGAATAGGCTGGGCATGCAGGGCTTACATAAAGAATTCTGGCAGATCAAATGCAAATCTTAAGTCACTCCCCAAAAATCTACATACTGTTACACACGCAGACCTTGGAAATAACTAGATTAAGAAAAAAAAGTCAAAATCCGGGAACCGGTTCTCTGCTTTAAAGGGTTCACAAGGCTCTTGGCAGAGCTCCATTGAAACTGAAAACCTCAAACATCCCACGTACTATCATACTCCTGTAGAAGTTCCACAGCTGTGAGGAGAACAGCTCTGTGCTCAGGATCTCGGATGTTCAGTTCATCCAGATCCTCTTCTTCTAAAAGCTTAAAGGTATCCAGATCTTCATAACCATTGAACAGAAAAGTGGGCATATGCTCCTGCATAAGATGAAAAAGGAAGAAAAAAAAAAAAAAAAAGAGCTATGAGACAGCATGTTTATTCAACTTATTTTGGTAATAAAAATACTAGAGGAGATTTTCACAACCAGCAAAAAAATCTGTAGTTTAGCAAATGCAAACCACTGTATAACGGCAAAATTATAGGATTACAGCTTGTATAAACATTGCTCAGAGTTCAGGGAGGTAGCTGCGCCAAACTAGAATGCTGCACATATTTTTGTATTTGGAATGCACTGTATTAAATTGCCTGGGTGGCATGCTACCCGGATGCACAATGTGGCACAGCTCTGTATGAACAGAGTAGTACAAAGGATGAACTACAGCCACAGCAGTTTATCTCCAGCACCGTGAAAAGCAACATGGAAAATAACTTACATTTTAAGACAGGGTAACTATTGTTATTTTACACTTCTGCTTGCTTTTGAAAAGTGTTAGCTGGTAGCCATACCGCACAACAATCTATGATGACTACAATGTGATCTCCGGGCACATACAACCTGCATAAAACATGCAAGCCCACAGCACTTCAGCAAGCCTGATGGCAGTTCTGCCTGGCCTCAGCTATTTCCAGTTTGCAGCTGGAACCTGATTCTGTTAAGTGGGGTCATGTTCTTTAGGACTATGTATCTGCTGTGCAACTTTCCAAACTATTAACTCCAAAGGTGTGGCCGGCCCCCTTCCCTCAAGCAAAACTGAAGGGTAAACAGAGAAAATGTGGACCTTTAAGTTGATGCGATCCAAGAGATCCTCAACTGACTTGGGCTGGGGCGGTCTGCTTTTCCGGCGTCTCCTGGTGGGCCGCTTTGGCTTCTCTTCCTCTTCATTTAACACATCCACATAGATAAATTTGAAAGTGCCGACTTTATTGTTCAACAGGCCCATCCAAGTGCCCATGGGGGGTTTGCTGATGATATCAATGATGTCACCTTTCTGCAGACCAAAGAAGCAAGGAAGTCATTTAGGCATGCTTTGTGATGGATATTCAAGCAAACACACCGCTGTCCCTTAGTTTTTCATGTACACAGAATGGACGGAACGCAGTACACAGCACAGAAAACACCCTTTAGTTTTCAAAAGGTTAATCAGACCTCTTGCAAAGATAGCTACTTATACTCCATCAACAAATGGAGCAGGAAGAAAAAGGAATTAAGCAACATGCTTAAGATCACAGAGCAAGTCAACAGCAGAACCTGGAATGGACCCCAACTCTCCAGATTCACAAACCCACTTACAGCCCAGTGGTGCATCACTGTTGCCGTGTACAGATGTCTCTAAGCTGTGCAACTATCCAAAACTGGTGCAAATAAGAACAGATTCAGACTGCTCAGCATATAAGGACACAATCTCGCATCAGATCTCCCAAGGAAAGGAGGCAGATGCAGAAAGAGCTCTGCAATACTGTTGTTCTTCCTAACACTTACCTGACCATAACAAAGAAAAGGATGGACAACAGTTTTTGTATCCTTAAAGAGACTACCTTAGTTACACCTGCTTTAATAGGAATTAGCTGTCCTTGGAATTTTAAGTAATGAATGCCCTGTACAAAGTCAGATGGTTTGTACTGAATACTGCACAAATAAAAATAATAAACACTGATACCCAGAAAAATTAAAGGGGAATAACAGCTCATGGTCAACTAATTCAGTGCTCGTTTAAATCAACCTTTATTAACTGAAATGCCTTTAAAGAACACTGTGTGTAGGTGCAACCACATTTCTTCCAAGGATTTTGAAAATTACTCCATTGATGGACTAATTCATTGCAGCAGGCAAAGTATTTTTCTGATCTTTCAAACAAAATCCTTGCAAAAGAGAAATGAATTTATGACATATTTTTATTTTTCCTGAAACTAAAGCTGCAAAGTGTCTTTCCTTGGATGTGCAGAAATACTAATACTTATGTTTTCTAACATTTTGCTGTAATTCGAGCAACTCTCAAATGCGTCAGAATAAGACAGGTTAAAAGGCTTAAAAAAACATGTAGCCTCATTAACAGACCAAGAACTGTACAGTTCTTACAAGGAACTCTTCAGTAAGAGTTTTGCCAAAATAAACATTTGACCCCTTAAAAACAAACATAGCTGGTACCTTGAGCTTCAGAGAGTCTGTATCGTAAGGACTTGGAGTAAAATCAGTGTGAACCCTGGCTCTTCCACAGAAAGGTCCTCTGTAAGGAGGTTCTTCATCATCACCATCTTCCGATTTTACACTCTCCCTGTTGCTTGTTGAGGAATCTGTTGTGCTCACTGTCTGACCACCTAAGCACATGTGTGTGACATACATAATATCAGTCCACAAAAAAAGAATCTCTTTGTGAAGAATGTTCATAAACAGAGGCAAGACCGAAAAAGCAGTCAGACCTTCCTAGGAAATGGGGCTTTTTTCTACAAAACATTGTCATGAAAGCTAGAATTCCTTAAACGCTATTTCATACACTTATACACATGTGATGGAAGGGTTAATCTACTTTGCACTCCTGTTTTCCCAAATTCTTCTCCTCGATATTTAACTGAGAAGCTGATTAACTAGTGTCTCATCAATGGCACATCACAGGAGATGTCATCTTTCTGCAAAGTTTACCCAGGAAAAAACAGAGTGATGTGAGGAAAATGAGCTCTGAATCCTGTATGAGGGTTCCAGAATCCCCCTCATATTCACAAGTTTGGTTTTATGGTGACATTTTGTATTGATATTAAAAAAAAAAGAAATCAGATTATTTTTGGAATACACTTTCAGTTATTTAAAAATTGAGCTTTCTCATCAGTGTTTTTTCCTCGGTACATTCTTGTCTTCTATTGGTCAGTAGTTCACAGAAGCAATTTCACCCTATCTGGGTCCCGCCTGAGCTCTGCTTTGAGCTAGAGACAATATTAACTAGAGAGGCTTTAAATAATACTCCTCTGGTTAGTTAATGAGAAAACCTCAAGGTCTCTCTGGAGGTGAACAAAAAAAAAAAGGCTCAGCAGGAGTGCCCAGGAGAAATCTAGTGTGAAGATGCACCTATTTAATACTGGTCCTTGATCTGGAATTGAAAAAGCATTTTCACTGCATTGTTACAGGTGAAGGATTGTAATTCTCACTCCAATCATTTGTATTATAATAGCAGGACCCAGCAGACCTAGCCAGAAAGCAGGATTTCACTTTCTCAAGGCTCTGTATTAACACTGAGCAAAAAAGACAGTCTCTGCACCAAATAGCTTACAGTTCTTTGTAAACCCTTAGTGACTAACCCTTTTTTACTTTTAACCACTGTTTCTGTTTTGCCCTTCTCTGATTCTGCTTACTGTGGAGATCTCTGCTCTCTACAGACGCAGAAATGGAGCAACACAATTAGAACAGGACTTACTCATTGAGCTCTGACCACTCAAGGAACTCCTCAGGCTCTCTACTGAGCCACCAGCTTTCAGCTTGGGCTTGTCCAGGGAGTCAGCGTCTGGCGGCGGCGACTGCGGAGAACCTGGCATGACCCCAGGGCTGGACTCCTGAAAGGCATTGAACTATTTCAGTTTGGTAAATGGGCATAGGTATTGACAGGAGCTGCTCATTCATATCTGAGGAGAGAACTTCTTTTATTTTCCTGCTCTTTAGAGACAGGACAAAACCTTATACATTTATCGATTTATTTAGTGGTATTCAGCTGTGGCAGACATCCCACTTCATTAGGCATGATAGCAAGCGCAGGAGCAAACAGTACAGTATGAAAAAGCTAGCACTGCAAGTAGAAAGAAACACTACACAAAACTCCAAATTCAAAGGTTTTAAAAACACGCAATATTTTCTATCAGCAGTATTAGCCAAACAGCTAAAGCCAAATTCAGCTTTCTGAATTTGTCTGAAAAAAATCAGACAATGCAAGTCAGACACACAGCAACGTACATTTTTTGCAGTGACTTATTGATATTTTTGAATTATTGATATTTTTACCTTGAAGGAAAAAAAAAACTAATTAGAAAATGCAGCCTATGCATCATATACATACATATACTACACATAAACATAAATGCATAAATAAAAAAACGATTTTGCTACATGTGCAGTAGGTGAGCAATTTTTTTTTTCATTCAGTCAAACATTACAGGAAATCCGAAAAGGTCTTTCCTGAACTGAAATTCTGTCAGCCTCTGTGCACACGCTTAAAGCAAAGCAGGAGATTACGTGTGGCCAGAATAGTTTTTGCTTGTTTTCTTTGAACACAGGCAGAGATACTGGCACATAGCTTGAGTCATGCCAGAAAGATAGAAGGTACAAATATTCTAAAATGACTGTGCCAAAAATTTGGAAAACAGAAGAACTCTAGCTTGCATACAAGAAGAGTTTTTCGTGCTGATGTGTGGTCATGAAGCTTTTAGATGAAACCTATTATTTGCATGCTGCAGAATCATCAGAAAAAAGTCATCCCAGCATATGACTTCAGAGGTCAAGTCAATCTTGGAGAGACTCTAGATACAATCTCTAGAGAGCAGGAGTATTGCTAACACACTGTAAACTGATTTCTCAGTGTATCCCTTCCTTACGGAGACTTTCCGGAGAGGCACTTTAAGGCCAGTCAGACACCAAAGCATCGTCTTATCACTATAAAATCATACTGTTAGACCTTAATTTTAAGGTCTTAATTATAAATGAAATGGTTATGAACAAGTAGGGCTAATAGTCCCACAGGAAAGGAATTCTAATATTGCAGTCCATTGCATAAATCTGTTCACGTATCTGCTTGCTATGCTGTCTCCAGATTTTGCACTTTGGTGTTGTTATCTTGAATCTTATTAATTGAAGCTCCTTCTACAAGCAATAGCACTTTGCATTAATGCCAAAATGCTCTGTCTGGTAGGGCATGACAACGTTTCCGTTTCCATTTCTATTTTTCTGTTGCTGCAAGCGTCCCGGCCATCCAGCGACTGGTAAGAGACCACTTGGGGGCGATCTTTGCCAGAGAAAGCTCTGCGTCCCCGGCGGTTTTGTAAGCTATTACTTACACATTTCAATAGTTTTAACCAAACGCTGAAAAAATTTTGACAGTCCACCAAAGCAACGATGCCAAAGTATACCAAAAGGGATGTTTATGGAAAAGGACAGCAATTGTTCTTAGGCCACTAAAATTCAAAGCTGTATTTACAATTAATGCACTTCAGGTTTGCCTTTAAGACTGAGCTATAAAAATCCATAATGAAAGAATAATAGGAAAATCTTCTGTGGGATGCCCCTTTCTGACTACATTGTGCCTCTCTTTTAATGAGCTGCTACAGAGGGCAAGCTATGATGAAGCACAGATCTGTAATAACAGAGAGGCACTGTGTACGTGAAGTTATGCTGGGAATTTAAACTAAGGTGTAAATAGCAGATTAAATATATTACTGTGACCCTGTGCCATAGGCCAGTTCCCTTAATAAATAATGATGATAGATAAAGAGATAGAAATATAAAGCAAGATGTGCAGTGCCATCAGCCACAGGCTTCTGCTGATGAGCTACTTGAATGAAAATCTGAAAATGCATTTTCATGGTTGTGCTTTTATTAGAAGCCATTTCACAGTGAGGGATTTTATAAGAACATAGGAATAAGCCACACCACACACTCTTATTAGAAATTTCTTTACAGATGCCTTGGGATACCTTGAAGCATGGTAATCAATATTGATTATCACTTCTACATTACTAAGCAGAATCCAATACAGACCTTACATACCTGCTCAGACAGAGAGCTGCTGTATTTTTTAGACATCCTTTTCTTCATGGTTTCTTTTACAGATTTCACCTTTTTGCCCAGAGATATACGGGAGGCAGAGGGTGATTTGATCACTTCTTTGTAAACAAAGTCTCCTTCTTTGCCCTGCAAAATAAACCATGGTTTATGCCTATAAAATACAAGATCCATTTTTTTCTTCATCCAGCAGTCACTGCAGAGGTACCCAGGCAGACGCAGGACGGTAGCATGGTGTCCTGTTTACTTCTTTAAATTCATTGTTGAGATTTTGAGCAAACCACTGTAGCAGTCTGCCATACATTACTCTTAAGGCCTGACTTGTAACCCTTTTTGTAGGTACTGTGTATAGATGGTGTTGGGGTCTGTTAGCATGCCTTAGTCCCTTTGAGTTTCTGGCAAGTATTTGACTTGACAGAGAACTCCATGATCTCAGGCTAAGTCCTGCTGATGGGACATGACAGTTGTTGTGCCTCGTGTTGGTCAGTATTACAGTTTAACAGGACTCAAGGTACTTCTGAAATCCTAGCCAAATATATATACATGGATACCTATATTTGGCTACTCAAATTTACCCTCTATTTTCAGACAGGCATTCAGCTAACCTCTCTTGATGACTGTCTTTTTGTTTTTGCTGTGGATTGTTTATTAAAAAAAAAAAAGCAAAAAAAAGCTACTAAATCCATCACTATGGTAGAAAGTTGCACTTGCACACCTATTCTTAAGACATGAACATAAGTTGCTGCCAAACTAAATTGGCTGGTCTGCATATAGTGGATGACAAAAGCCAGCTGCCTTGAACCCATTTAACCTTTTCTAAAGTAGCTTGAGATACCTAGCATTTACTTATGCCACAAGCACACACAAAGAATTACCATGGATCAGCTAACATTTTGCAGAACGTGTATGACTCAGCCCTTTTTCAGATTGTCCAAGCAGCATGTTAAACACAGTACTTCATTCTACAGTATTTCAGGAACCACAGCTGGGCAGCTCTATTAGAGTTCTACCAGCACTGCCATTGGTACAGATGCACCAAAAATCACAATGCAAAAAGGATCAAAATCTGCTTGGCAGCAATCAGATTGATTACCGAATTTGGTCTCTGACTTGGTTCAATAATCCTTTAGAGGAAAATTTAGGTACACAAAGTAACACTAAAGCAAGTGTACACTATATATTCTACATAAAGGATTTATCTCCCCCCCACACAGACACAAATTTATGCATGTTTGCTACTTTACTGATGTTCTGCCAAAAAGTTCCTCTGATGTTCAACTGACAATTCATTACTGACCATTCTATTCTTTTCCTTTACAAGTTGTTTTCCTTTACAAGTGATTACAATTTCGTTGCTAACGTTTGGTCTTTCAGCACAAATTAAGGACAGCTATTTGCCTTACCTTTTTGGGAAAAAAACAAAACACATTTCAGTTAATGGACTTAAATGTTTTCAAATAAAACCAACCAACCTTGATCTGCTTATATTAATCTGGCACACTTTACCTGTCCCACCACGTGAGACAGGTGATATTAGTAGGAAAACTGGTAACATCTAGATTTCACACTCTCCAATATTAAAAACATAATCCGAAAAAAACCATGTCAAATTAGCTATGTTTAAACATAATCAGTATAAGTTTGGAACTTAACTTTTTTATTGAATTGAAAATTGATGAATAAAATATCCACCCACAGTTTTGACCAATGAAGGGGGAATTTATGATGTTAAAACAAAACAGAAACAAAACAAAAACAAACCACCACTAACAACAACAAACAGCTGCTTAAATGCTGGCATATAAAATGTTTCACAATTTAGATTTAAGTTAACAGAGAAGTTATCAGAGCCAAAGTTGAAACAGAAAAGAAAAAAAATCTATGGGCAAAAGGAAAAAACGTTAGCAATTTCATGTGATGTGATGTTCTGACTCATTTCTGTTCTATTATTTTTGGTCACAGGCTGACCAACAGCAACACTAGGATCAACATGAGCAACATAAATGGAATTAATTCTCAGGGGAGTTACTTTATTATATAGAAAAAGCTCTCTTAAAGACAAAGAGCTCTGTGACCAATTGTGCAGCACCCAGAACAATGTGGTCCTGGTCTACTCCAGAACTCACAGGTACAGTGAGAAAAGAAACGATGTATTTCTTGCAAAATGATAATAATCTTGCCCAAATAATCTGCAGATCTTCACTCAATGAAGTTTGCCTCGTTATTCCAAAAAGTTTTACCAAGAAAGTACAGTAATCCTATGTTTTACCTTGGGTGATGCTGTGAGGAAGTAAGACACAGGAATAGTCCACAGATGTGTCCCCAGATCTGCGCTTTGATCACTTGTTCCTGCCTCTTTACACATATGGTATATAAATACTTATACACACATGGATATGGGTGGATATGTTATTCTCAAAGCTAAGGAAGTCTGTGGTTACCGAAGATACTTTGCTTTCTTGGATCCCCAAACTGCTATTATGGACCTAAATTACACTTCAGTCTATTATAACTCTATTGCGCATTTCATTTTATGCTATTTCAAGCCTGTGCCTTCCTATACTCACCATCTGGTCAGAATTGTTTCCAATATGAAGCGAACGATTTGTCAAGTCAAATCCTCCAAAGCTGCAGGTTCTCTGCAAAAAAAGGATGGAAACATTCTATCACAATGATTAGCTCACTTGAAACATTGTGATTTGGAGAACACCAGTGAAAACACATACATCTGCAAAAATGGAAACAAACAAACAAACAAAAGGATGGGAGATTATAAACCAAGAATGCTGTTAAAAGCAATTTGAGTCATTTGTCTTTTCCAGAGACAACCCCTTGGCCTAAGGTCTGCTGCTGTTGAGTCATCTATTGCCTACTCTTCTTTTTAAAAAGAAAAAACTTTCTGGTCTGATGAAACCCTCGATCTTATGCATCAAGTTTTCCAGGTTGCTGGCAACTCCACCTCAGCGCTCCCATCTGCCTTCATAGATTAGTGCACAGCAGCACTGAAACAGAGAACCACCAATCTTTTAAAGCACAGAAAAACCTACCTTCTGGGAATAGCTGCATACATTCCATTTCCACTGAAATACAGGGAAATGAGAGAGGCCTTGTAGGGCAAGCCCTTGGTAAGAGGAGGGAAAAAACAACCCAGCTATCCATAAGCATTGTGTCCCCAGTGATTCAGTAAGCCCCAATTCCAGATTAGGTATTTACCATCACACCTCTGGTGGTACATGGCAGCTCTGCTACTTCTGGGAGAAAGCACGTCATATTTGCAGTGGCACAATCACCTGAGTGACTCAGTTTTGGCTGAATGCACAGATGCAGTTTATCATAATCATCCTGCATAAAAAAGAAAATCAGCGCTATGACACCGCTTCCCTCCTAAGTGCAGAAGGCAACCAAACAGTACAGCTGCATTTCCACAGCCAGAACTAGATGGTGTAATAGATGAGTCTCTGCTAAAGCTTTGGTATCACTTGAAAACAGACCAGACACTCAGGGGCTCTGAGAGAATCCAGCTTTTGCCTTCCAATCCAAAAGGTCAAACCTTTGACTTTTTTCTGGCCCCTGAACAACCAGCTGCACAGTACTCGAATACCTGGCCCTGCCGGAAGTCTCACAGGGCAATCCAGGAAAATGAGGGCATGGCAGTTACTATTTACTTGCACAGCTTCAACTCTGGGCGCTAAGCAGGGGTTCTGAGACAGTCCTATCTCTGTTATAAGTATTCGCTAAATTTAGAGTTAGACCTGAGACAAACAGGAGGCAGAAAATCAGCAACTTGCAAACTGTAAATTCTTAGGGCCTGAACCACTCAATGTGGTAACTCCAATGACACCTTAAGACTCAGTTTAAGACACGTTAAGCATCAGATCAGACCTACAAAGGATTGCCCAATTAGTCCCATGAGTGTGTACTTGGGAGTCAGTGAAGATCTACCTACCACCTGAGAACCACCAGTCTGCTTTGACACTCCATTACAAAGAAGCAAGCCCTATAAACCGTGCCACTTAATAAACAATTAGATCAATTAGTTCTATTAATGTGAACATTCTTCTTGCCCCATTCGCTACTCATCAACATACACTTTAATTGCTTTTAAAAAGTTTTCTTTTCTGGCTTTATGTTGGGTGCTGTACACAGTGCTTAGATGCCAACTTTTGTACCCATCACAACTCTACCAAAACTCAAAGTCAGCTTTTTCTAGGCCCTACACACATCAAAAAAGTGCTGTGATTTGAGACCAACCACAAGTAATAAGATCAGTTTTTAAAGCACACTACGTTTAGCTATGAGTAATGTTGTCCTGTGAAGAGTCCATTCTAACTAATCCAGCAGCGTATGGTAAACCCAACAATGAAGAGAGGACATCTGGAACTGCTCTGAGCAAACTCATCTGTCAAACCAGCCAAAGCTCCTCCTTTAGCAGTCTTCTCAGAGAGCAAAATGTCTGTTGGTTAAAAGCTTCAGAATGAATGTACCAGATTAAGGACTCCTATTGTTAAGGATATCGTTATTCGTTATGGACCTCCCCTACATTTAACATTATCTTTGGCCCTCAGTTCCAGTAATGACCCTGGTAATTCTGTACCAAACAAAAGGTCTGTGGATGAGGAAAGGGATATTCAATGGAATGGCCATGCAATCAAAAATATCATCATTTTGGGAGAAAAGAAAAACTGATGCTATTTGAAAATTCCATGCATGTCCAGGTCACCGAAACAAATATAAATGACAAAAATGAAAGGCAAGGCAAGACATAGTGACCAATTCCACTGAATACATAGGCATTGCAATTTCCCTGAGGTTGCAGCAAACAAGCATTAAGTGCTTCTAGGAAGAAGGAGTGGCATTAGTTCAAGTTTGCCAGCTTTCTGTGGTTTCAGAAGAAGTGCGTTGAAAAAGCTAGTAAGAGCAGTGTGGCTCCACCATTTATCTCATTTAAATGAGGCTGAAGAAGCAGTTAACCAAGGAGTTCCTCAACAACAACAACAAAATGCTATCCATTTCTTCTCTGACTGTATCTCTGTGAATAAGCAACAGTCAGTCCAGATGTTTTTTTTCTGCCTGAGATACCACCTACTGTTCAACCCTCAGAAGGATGAATAAGGTTTCTCTTATCCTTGTAATGTCATTATGGGAAAACAATGTCTTCTGAGTACAACGTTTAAGAAAATAAACAGTACTGTGTCTGTGTCAGGGCAAGCAGTCAATGCAGAAGAAATAGTGAAGCAGCCAAGTGAGAATATTCATGCTATTGGGTAGAAAAAAAAAACAAAAAAAACAAACAAACAAACTTAATTTTGCGTCCACAGACCAAAAAGTGGACCACAAAGATTTGGTCAGCTCCCACATGTTAGTCAGGGAGACCAAGGCTATGGACTCTTATATTGAGAATACCTCACACCTGAAGAAATGAAGCAGAGACCTCCCAAAATAAAATCTGTAATTCAAGAGGAAAAGCTGTTTCTACTGTATTGTTCACTGGGATATCTTGCTTAATGTTATGGGTGTACTGCTGTTTCCACCCACTGAGGGAGGGAACGTATCTACATTGTTAACAAGACAAGAGTCTAGCTGGCTCAGATTTGGAGATCTGGCTGGCCCCAAAGGCAAGTTCCCTGGAAACTCAGCATCATGGTGAAGGGAACTGTCAAAACTGGGTCATACAGTCAGGAAGAGAATTTAGGTCTCTCTGGAGTGCTCAGATCACTTCATTTCCCATTGTACAGCACCACTTCCTTTTTTTGGCCACCCCTTCCTCCTTTTCCAGAACGGTCTGAGGGAAGATAACACCTTCACCTCATGCGAGAAAGGAGGAGCAGTGGCCAGGGACAGAGCCAAAGGGACACTTCTGGTGGTGGTGAGCAGCAAGCAGGATGGCAGTGTCTAGATAATATAAAACTCCCTGTCTTTCTGCAGCTGTGTGTGTTGACAGAAACTACAGAGCTGGGTAGGCGACTTGATGAGATGCAAACTGAGTGGGGAAGGGCCAATATGAGGCAATGACAAAGGGAAGGAGAGAAACAGAGCACAGTTGACTAAGCATGCTCTAATCCTTTGAAAATCTTTTATCTCTCTCAGTGTGCCTTTAAGAGAATGCTGACTTCCAAAGCAACATAAAAAACATTTTTATAGTGTCTCAAAGCTTTTCATCAGTGATCTCAATTTCTGCTCTAGGGGAATTTAAAAAAAGAGAGCAGCATTTTGTCATATTTGCTTTCTCATTGAGTTATTCTGTGCACATAGAAACTGCAGACTCAACAAAACTCTTCTCTGATGGGATTATATCAAGCTCCTCATGGTATACAGGCACACTCTTCCCATATAGCTGAATTCCGGTGCTTAAGAGTTTATAATGGCAAGGAAAGCAGGCGAAGCACTGAGTTTTAGTTAAAAGTATAAAGCAGAAACAGTGTTGACTGCAACCTCACAGAAACTGGAAGACCACCTTCATGACAACTCTTTGACTCACAGACTTTTGGTGGATTCTCAAGAGAACCCTTTTAGTACAGCGATCCACTGTGGCAGCCCACTTCCTCTTGGCCTCCTCATCCTCCTCTAGCAGGCATCTCCTCAGGTCCTGCTTGTCGGCCTTGCTCAGGGTCCTGTCAGTAACGGGACGCACCAGCTGTGAGAGGTTGAGGTGACTGTACAGGCTTCTCTCCACCACATAGGTAATATTGAACTCGCTGACAGAAGTGCGCCCTCGTAGCCTTCTGTTTGGGAAGCCACAACCTCCACCCCCTTTCGCTTTGTGCCGCAGTAATTGTAGGTCGCAAGTTGTGGGGGGTGCTCCTTTCCTAGCAGGGCGCTGGCAAAGAAAAGCTCTGGAACAGGAATAGTTAGTATCCATTTTCTTCAATCGGATCTGCTTCCTTACACTCTGAATCTCCTCCAGGGACACCAGAAGATGGTGCTTGTGCCTGTTGCTGTCATAAAAGCAAATGCTTTCTGTACTTACCCCATGGCTCAGCGAGCCGAGGCTCTTCTTCATTTCCCCATCTGTCAAGGAGCGGCAAACTTTCTGGGTCTTCTCCTCTTCTGGGTAAGAGAAAAATGTCCCAAGTTTCTTGGGAGGCTTGATAAGGCCACGGCTATCAGTTTTGCTGAAGGTCTTCACCAGCTTCCGGTTAGCTCCCCACGTATCAAGGCTGCTAGAAGAGGGAGAAGTAGTAAGGGAGTCCGAGTCATCCTCTGGCTGCTTCTCACAGGAGCCATCAAAGTAGAATTGCTTCTTGTGAACTCCAGAGTAAAGTGCCGATCTGTCATCCAGTACAGGCGAGTTGTCAAGTGAGTGCTCGTCCACACCTGCAGGGGACAAAAGCAGGACAACAGATGTCATTGATCAAAATTCTCTAAGAGGTTTCCCCATAAAATCTTATTTTATTTAATTAAGATATCAACAATCATCCACTTAAAACGGAAGGAAAACTCTTCCTGATACAAGAAACCCGGAAGGTATTTGCTGCTGGATAAATCTGAATCAGCAACTTCCATTTGTGAACTGAGAGTTCTGGGATAACAATAAATAGACTACAACATCCTATAAGTAAAACAATTGCTACTAAGTTTCTCTCTTTCATTTGCTGCTAAATAAGACCACAGATGCTCTCACTAAGAAACCCTTGAAAAGTTGGAACTGGGATCTGTTTCTTATGTTTTTCTTCTGACACTTGCATAAGGTGCCCTACCAAAGCTCTGCTCTTATGAAATTACAACATGTCAGAAGTATACCCGGGTATTAAAAAACAAACAAACAAATGACAACCAACCACAAGTATCTCTCATTTAGGTCCAGTTTTCAAATACCCAATGCTTCTGCTGCAGAAAGCAGTATTTGTCCCAGAAAGTTACAGAGCTGAACTCAGGGCTGAAATGAAAAGATTTCAGATTTCCATAGGGGAAAAGGAACCAGTTTTAATAATACAGAATTTATTTAATAAACAGATGCAAAGTAGAAAAAGAAAGTAGGTCAAATTGTGGTTGTGCCAATTTCAACACTGTCCAGCTAATGACAGAAACACATTGTTTTCACCAAATACATATTTCACAGAAAGGGAAGAAAACTTTTCGAAAAAGAAGTATTGGATATGGGAAAACTCCTTTCTGGAATGGAGTGAAGGGAAAAAAAGTACCTGGAACTGCAATGCCTTTTCACTTTTAAGAAACATTTTTGTCTAGTGTTTTCTACTGAGCAAACCACAGGCTCAGATATTAGATGCAGTAACAAGGAAAGAGAGTCAAATGAGAGTACAGATTTTGCTCAGTCCTGCTCGACAAATTTAATGACATTCATAGGTATATATAAGAAACACCATTGCTACAATACCTATAATTTACTAAATTCATTCATTCACTAACAGGGGAAAAAATCAAGACAAAAGAACATTAGTTGCCTTGTACAGGCTTCCTGTCTCATCTTCAGTCACTCTGCTGGTAAAACATATTTGACACTTATTTGCTGAAACCTAAGACACAGTTTTACCAAGGTAAAAGTCACCGTGACAGTGAAGGGATAGTAGATCACAACTGACATAACTTTCACTGTTGAGAACTTTTCTGGGGTAGGTCTGTGGATTGGAGTTTGACTTTAACGCTACTTTCACTGGACTGTCCAACTTGCTCTTTTTCTCCTCTAATTCTCAATTTGAACAGAAAACCGACTTTCTCCTGGGACTGAATATGTGCTGATAAACAATTTTAGTCCACTGAGTAAATATGTTTTTAAACAGCTTGTAAAATATGCATTGCGTGTCAACACCGTAACAGATGTTATTTGGAGTCAGTCCATGACACAAAGCCATAATGACACAGATGTAGATGTGATTTGTTTTTAAATGCTATATAAGAACGGTGCCCAAGAATTAGAACCTTCATTTATTCAGGTCACTGAGAGAAGACTAACACAAAATACACATGGATTCAGATATTGGCACATTCTAGCGACTGTCAGATCACCAAAATTTACATTTACTGCAACAAAAGACTCAATAAAAGAAACGTGGGAGAAGGATCTGGGACTGGGGTACTTTTCTTTAGAAATGGCGGAAATGTATAAGGCAATTTGGAAAAGTTTTTCTTCTTTGTCAAGAAATTTCTGAGGAGGATTGTGAGGAATCTTTCTTCTGGGGAATTTCATGGCAGTTTTCAAACTGAGCCTACTGTCATACTTTGACAAAGGCTGTTGAACACTGATGAGTTTTCTGAAGTTATACTGATGCTACTGCATCAAATTTGATATCCAAATCTCAAAATCCTAGCCATTTAGGATTTCACATGACTTTGTGTTTACATACTGATTAATAACAGCAGCAAACAGCTCAAGAACCAATTCAGTCAATTGCAGGTAACTTGGGAAGGCAGATGGCCCTTGGATGGGGCCCTGGCCAACCCCGTGAAGTACAACTCTGAATTACAGATGAATTATTCAGAAAAGCCTCGTGTTAAAACAGAGAAGATGGGCAGAAGATGGAGGAAGAAGGAAGCAGGGCAAGATTTTTTGGAGTTAATTCAGTGAGTTGGGGAGCAGGGGTGGAAAATCTCAGTGGAAAAAAAACCTGGAAGGAACTGGGACACGTAAGTGGAAGACTGAGGGAGAAAATAAGTCAGGAAATTAAATACAATTGCAAGTGAAGTGCTGTGAGAGAGGGAATTAAGAGCAAAACAGTTAACATGCTGAAGGGACAGCCCGGTCAAACTGTAGGAAGGCGCTTGCACGCCCAGTGGCCCCTGGGCTGCCTGCTCCTGCAGCTGCTCCCACCCCTGCAGTCTCTGGCTGATTGCTCCCTGCAGCTTTTCCCAGACCCACAGGGACGGGTAGGAAAGGCATCTCTGGTGTTCTTTTTCCCCCAAAGCAGGGGAAAAATAGCCCTGCTTTGTTTGCCCCTTCCCATAAAACATGGTTTTGCTTCCAAGGTAACCCAGCTTTATGCTCTGTCTCCCCTATGAGGTGACAAAACCTTTTCAGACCAGGATAGCTGCCTGGTCCACAGCCTTTCACTCCAGTTAGTAATATGACCGTCATGGATGAGAGAGGCAGGCTAGATCACAAATCTGCCAACAGCTTCCTGCCACATACCCAAGAAGATGCACACTTTCTCCTTAAATATGCTCAGAAGGATTCATAATATGGCTCAGCTCACTACAAAGCTGAAGGGAGTCCCGGTGTCTGATCCTGGGAAGGCCACTGACATAGAGAGGTACGCACAATTCCAGTAAGGACTCAAGCAGGGCTTCGCAGAGAGGCTACTGAGGCTCAGGCTTCTTTAGTCTGAGTGCTCACATACAGATACAGGTCATCCGGAGTTAATTTTGCAGCATGGCATTCCCAGGGGCTGAACTCTGTTTCCCGTTTCCCCACCCTCCTCGTCCTCCTCCACTCTCTCTCCCACTCCCCTCTCTCTTGGCAGCATGGCTCATTCAGGAGCCAAACTGCAAGCAGGCTCCCCCTGAACTAGGAGTTAATATTACATGAGGCAGCCGCTATCCCACAAGAATGTCTGATGGAGTTTCTGTATTTTTGCCACAGGATGAGGCCATGCAACGCAACTGTTCTACCCATCAGCTGCTGCCCTCCCAAAACTAGTTAAGAGCTTCACCTGTGCGCCGTCCCTACAGCTGCCTCCCAGGCCTCGGAGGAGGGAGCAAGGCAGCGGCTGCCCTGCTTACCTCCTTGCAGTGCCTGTGGGGCAGCCGGCTGGAATCGCTCCTAGTCTCGTTCCCTCCAGTGTGGGGCATAAAACACAACCCAAGTTCTAATCTCTTAATGAAGGGCTCTCCAGCACGGCTCTGGGAACGCCAGGAGATCAGCACTAACCACATCCTAGACTGTCACCTTCCTCCTTCTACAGTCTCAAAATGTAATTACTTGGATAATGCATGCACCACAGACAAGGCAGCCTTTCCCACTGTCCCTTAAGAACACATCCCACCCCTGCCCCTTTTCTGTCCCCTCTCAACAGAAAAATGTATTAACACAAACACTTTTAACCATATGCACCTTGATTTTACCTTCTGTGCTGGGTTTTTTCATTTCTTCCACTCTTATGAGTTTCTTCCTGACTCTGCGAGTAGAATTTACCAGCTTGTGCAACCTCTTAAACTTCACCGACTCCTCTGTTTCATCATCGGATTGTTCTCTTGACTGGCAAAGAAACAAAGGGAATATTAATAAAGCAGTTGTTCCACGGCTTGCTCCTTCAAGTCAAGTTAACCCAGTTCATCTGCTGCGCTGTGTCAATGCAGCTCTGTAACTGGTGTTATATTTTCAGCCCAGGTCAGAGAGAAACATTTAAGTTACTGAGGGTTTTCTTTTTTTCTTTTTCTTTTTCTGAAAGCGTGACATACCATTTTGATTTCTAAATCTGTGCAACGTAAGATCCTAGGCATTGAAATGCATTCCTGCCCATGTCTTTCTTCCCATGCATTGTGTAATAACTACTTCCACGTCCTCTCCCAGTACGTTTCAGGCAGGGCTCTTTCCCAGGGCTCTTCTTACCATACCAGTTATGCTCCTGTGGTTTGGGTCAGTCACTGGTCTGTCTGGCATCTCAGAACTTGCTGTTTAAACCTGGTTATAAACAGCTTCTCCAAACCGAAACTCTGTCATTGACGACTTCTCTTTTTTTTTTCCCCTCAGTCTTCCCAGAAAATCAAAAACAGCAGCACAAAAAAGGGACGGGAAGGAAAAGGAAGGAGGAGACCTCATCTGCCTCGCTCAGAAACTGCCACAGCTACAAAACACTCCTTTCCTCCTCCCTGCTCCCTACACTCCTCCTGAAGGCTCTCGAGGCTGGAATTAAGATGGACACAGCATTCCTCCAACACTGACCAAGGGAAAACTCTGACCTTTTCAGATATACAGTGCAGTCCATATTCCCCAGCATCCCGTTTCGTTTTGCATCTGATCCAGTATGCTTAGTTCCAGCTGTTTTCCCTCAAGTATCAAACATTACAGAGACAAAAAAAAATTCTCCCTCTCCAGCAGCAGTGACACAACAAGCTGAAACAATCCATTCCTTGTGAACGAGAAGACGACTTCGATTTTCGAGCCAGATCCAGTGCTCGATGTGCTACTTCCTCTGTTTTAATCAGTTCAGAATGCGAAAGGCGGCGGGGGGAAGGGGAGAGGAGGCCGGCAGGACGCTCCAGCTCGGCCAGGACAGCCCTGGCACTGTGAGCTGCACATTCCTGCGCGCTGCGCGGGCTCCAGCTGGAGCGCGGTACAGATTGTATACCTTACTTTGTTTTCACCCGTGCTCCCAGCCAATTCACTGCATTTGTAATGGCCGGCTCTAAAACCTTAACGCGACTTCCTGTCGGCGAAGCTATCTGGGTTTCCACAGCACTCTCATCCTTTTTCTCCTTAATTAAACTTTAAGAAAAGTCCCAAGCAGACGCGAGCCAAAAAAGGGAAGCAAAAAAATAAAAATTTACCTTCTCTTCTTCCCCAACAAAAATGCTGTCTTTGCTTATCCAGAGACTGAATAAAAGACAGCCCAAGTATAAAAATGCTTTCTGCTTTTCAAATGTACTTAAATATCAGGATGTGGTAATAGCAGTAGATGCCACGGGACAGGACACCAATTAGCAGTTGTGTATGGACGACTACATTTTCAAAGGTACAAACAGTGCCTGAAGGAATCAGCACAGCTTTGAAAGTCTACCTCGTAGGAACACATTTCATAGAGCCAGCAGAACCATGCCAGAGCAAACGCCAGCCACTTTCTGCAAGAGCACTGCCAATTACCGATTTCCCACAAACTTCCTGATATTCCGAAACAAGAAGGTATACCAAATGGACCACATATGGAAGCAGGAATTACCGTTCTGCCATCCAAGAGCCGCAGGAATGCATTTATTATGGGTACAGACTGGATAGGTAATTAATAATCTTCCTTCAGGAGAAATAAGGCAGTATAGAGGAGTAAAAGACTTGTTTATATCAAGATAAATCAAGCAGCAAGACGAGCATTAATTCAGAGATTACGGCTGGGACAACTTAGTGACACGTCAAACAACAAGACATACCTCAGACATATTTAGATAAGATGAAGAATGGATTACTGACTGTAATCAAGAAGTTCAGTCAAGACTTCTTAGGCCATTAAGCACATCCTGGCAAGCAACCATCATGCACACTCTGCAGTCCAGATACATTTATTTTAAATGCAATTACTCTAAGCCATTGCTTTCCTTCATTACTTTGCATCCACTCTCGGTTTGCGAGGTTCCTGTTTATAGAACTGTGAGCTCTGTATGATTTGGAGAATAGCTCACACCCGGTCCTCGCTCCCAGGATTTCACTGACGAATAAGAAAGCTGCCCTGCAAAACAACGGGCCTGACTTCTGCACTACCGGTGTCCATGAAAGACCTGCCCCCATCAGCGTCCTCTACAAAGATTCAGCAGCAGTAACAAAAGCTTTTACAATGTCTGACATTTGCATTCGTTACTACCCCAGAGAAAGTGAGTGCCGAAATAGCCTCCATACATGGTACTGACACCAAACCCAAGTGGGTGGTACGGTGGATCCCTACCACACTTCAAAATAAATGAAGTACCATCCTAATAAAGGGCTAGCTGGTATTTCCTGCCATTTCAGGACTCTCGGCACCCTTTGTTCCAGCAGCCAGGGTCTTTTATGTGCAGTGACAGACACTTCCTAGCCCCGATGCTCGGCTGGGAGAGCCGAGGACAGCCTGTATTTGACAACAGGAACCACCGGATAATAGCCTGACTAAAAACTAAGTCAGAGTCTCTCTCCAGCAGTCTATTTCCTACCATATTGGGTAGCAAGTGGCATGGAAAAGCTTTTGTAAAGGAAAAGGATGGCTAATAAGGTTACACAGAAAGGCCTAAAAACATCTGTGACTATGCCAACGGTGCTAGTCGGGAAACTTTTTTGTCAAATAATGCTGATTGCTTGAAAATGAAACTGTTTTGAAAAAGGATAGCTTTCGATTTCCAAATGATTAAAAAAAAAAAAACCACCTTGAAATTATCAAAAGGTTCCACTTTGTTACACGGAAAACAGAGTTTAATGTTCCAGTTCAAGCAATGTTTTCTTTCGCAGCTAATATTAAACAAAAACCAGAAATGTAAAGCATTCAGGCCTAAATGACATATTTGGAAATTATCAAACTTTGACATTTTGACTCATCCAGCCCATTTTTCCTCTCCGGGTTTCAAGACGACAGAAGGGCCTTTTTTGGTTGCTGCTCCTGACTTCAGATGGGAAGATCAGCCTGATCTCACCCACCCGCGGCGGGCTGGGCAAGCGGTCACCGGGGCAGCTCTAGCAGCGATGCCCTGGCAGGGGGCTGCAGTGCCGCTGGCCCTCAGGCCCCCTATCTCCTCCTCCCTCCTTCCACGCATTTCAGCACGCAGCGGCATTACAGAAGGGCAGACGTAACCTGTTGAGAAGGGGACGATGTGTCTGCAGGGGCTCCGCGAGCGCCCGCAGGCCGGGCGCGCAGGGCTGTAGGAACAGGCCGGGGACCTCCGCTGCCCCGCGCACCGTGGGCGCAGGCCTCTCCGCGCGCTCCAAGGGGAAAACAAACGGATTTGCAGTACTGTAAATAGGAACAACTTAACTTCCATCTCCTCCGCTCCAAATTTTTCCGTCCAAAGGCCCATATGGCTCAACTTTTAATTATTTTGGCTAATGCTGTATGTAGTAATTCTGTGGTGAATGCTTAAGTGTTTCATTTCTGGTTTCCACAGCAACATTACATCAGATTGCAGACAGCTGGCTCCACAGTCCTAAACCATAACAAATTGGCCAAGGCAACACACAAAACTGCGCTCGCTTTAAAGAGATAGCGCTGCCGGGGAGCCAGCGCGGCCCCTTGGCGGGGCCGGCCGGGCGGAGCCGCCTTCCCGCTCGCCTTGGAGCAAGTGCGTCCCCGACACATCTGCAGTGCTCTCACGGCGCGGAAGGCCGCCAGCTTGGAGAGCTCTGCTGCACGAGCGCTTGCGGGGCCGCAGAGAAACGGGGACTAAATTAACAGCATCTGTAAGTACCCAGGACTGCACGCGGAGGACGGCAGCCACCACGTAGCGCATGGCTGGGAAACTGTGGAGAGGCCAAGGCCCATCCCAGTCACACAGCTCTTCGCCGCTGACAAATGTTGCTGTAAGCCTGCAAAGAAGTTCTCAAACCTGAAAGAGACCGATTCCCTCTGCCGTCCCTACCACCCCGTCGGCTTGGAACACCTTTCCTACTCGTGCATCTCAAAGGCCGTGCTCTGTATCGCCTCATACATAAATCAAATAAAAAGCCACACGTCCAGGAACAAGTAAGAAATTAACACGTGCACTTCGATATTCTGCTCCTGGCGTCCTCTTTGCTTTCTCTACCACTTTTCTCACGCAGGCTCTTTGCTGCTGCCTGCTCTGCAGGAAAGGAGCACGTGTGGCTCTCTAGCTGTAAAACACCCAGCCCCTTTCACACGCCATAGAAAGAACACCAGCGTACAATCCTAGCCTCCCCCTCTGAATTAGTGCTTTACACACACGCGCGTGCACACACAGCTAACGTTTGTGAGGGTACTTGGGATTAATTGGCCAAATGTAAACCAGAAGCAAGTAGCTTGCTTTCGGCAGGACTATGTGTGGAAACACTACAGGGTTATAGCAGCAGCCCTTAAAAAACACAAGATATGCAAGGCCCACTGGCCAGGTCCTAATAAAAATGTTTAAGAAACATCAGGACAATAGGCAGTTAACCATATCACAAGTGATTAATCTGTTTCAGCCCCATAAACAAAAACATACGTGACTTTTACATGAGCCGTATGAAGCCATTTAGAGGGATGTTAAACTTTTACAATCCACTTTATGCCCAGTAATCGTTCAGCCCCAAATTGAAATCTCTAGGAAATTTCCCATCTAAGAACCTGGGAAATCTCTTAATATTTGAGGAAGCCTAAACTGCAATTATTTTTGGCTATCAGACAACTCTTATCCAGCAAAGTGGGGCACAAATACACATGCAGATTTGTGGCATATCACATCATCCACCCCTTGCCAGCTCACTTCAGAACTACAAGCTCTACAGTAAATGCAAAGAGATTTTGCTGTTCCTTTTAGGAGACGTGGCTACACGCGTCCTTTCTTCTCTCTCTTGAACAGTCTTTACATCCGCCAAAAAAAACAACCGTTCTAACTTTTTTTTTGTATTAAAGATGCCTGGACAAAGTCAGAGACAGGAAAATAGAACAGAAAAGAACTTAAAAGCCCAAGGAAAGGAAGAGAAAAACTGAGAAAAGCTATGCATGCTGTGCTGTGCCTAAGAATAACCACAAAAGCCTTTTCTCTTTTTCCCTCTCTGAAACAGGAGGCACATCCTCTCCACATCATGCTACATGCTCAGTGACTTACCAGCTTCGGCATTTATAGGCCTAAAGCTCAGTTTCGAGTAATTCCCCCTGAGTGCTCAACTGCTGTCAGCTTCGTAACCCTGAAATTTAGGATTAGACCCTTCTTCTTAAGTATTGCATTCGCTCAGAATCCTGTGCGCAAAATGCCTCTTCTCTGGAGTTACATTATCAGACACCAAACTGGCTCTGATTTCAGCGCTGAATATGTAAAGAAGAAAAAAAAGCGTGATGCTGGACTCAATTAGCTGTTTTCTGCTCACTGATTGATTCCCCCAGTTACTCGCTAGCTGCATAACTTGCAAGAAAGGCATAAGTCATCAGCTCTAAGCAAATCTTCTATTCACCACAAGGAAAAAAGGGAGTGTTGTACATGGCAAACAATCCCTGTTTTCACTGACGAAGGCTTGCTGACCTCTTGCTGGCCTCCAGTTCCTTAATTACTGTCTATGGAATTTCAGTTAAAGAAAAAAAATACAGAGAATCTGTGCAAAGCTAGGACGAGGACTGACCCTCAAACGCAACCGCTAGAGTGGAGGCTATGTCTATAGGAAATATAACTTAAGCCCTTTACCAGGCTCTTTTTATTTTCACTTTTAAATTCTTTTGACAAAATGTCTCCCTGATAATTTCCCTTTATAAAGGGCTAATTTGACAGAAAAATAAACCTACTTTAATGTTTTTTAAATTAGCTAACTTAAACACTTTTTTTTTTTCTTGGTTTGCAGTGCTATAAAAAAAGAACATCACTAAGAACTGGAAAGGCAAATGATGTTTAATTCAGAAATCTCAGACTGGTCTAGAATTAGCCACGTTGTGGCTTTATGAAGCATTGTAGCATGACTTCCAACTTCTCCTCCTAGGCTGGGCTCAAACCTCCCTTCCTAAGAAACAGACTCTGAGATGCTCAAGTAAATTACAGTCAACCATACCTAATCCCAGAATTTGAGACAAATCCAGAATTTGGGCAATTCTTCCCAAAGTACAAGAAAACACAGACCAGAACCTCTGCTGATTACGAGCAGTGCTATCCAGCTGTGGGAAGCAGCAGCAAACGAATACTGCAACAGCACCAGAACTGCAACAGAAGCCAGGAAAAGATTCCCTATACTCAAAGCGATACCTTTAATGGCCAGTTAATCTGCGTTCGCTCCAGATCAATCACACCGTGAAATCACAGCAGGACTAAATATCTACTTCCTTTGATGACTGGCTGATTTTAATGAGCCACCTAGCCATATATCTTTCTTCAATTTTCTCCATCTTTGTACTACCAAGAGTACAGCTTTTCCATTTCCTAGCAGTCATGTAAGCTAGATTTACTGGCACGTTGTAGCTGGGTTTTTACCCTTGAATTACTTCAGCCCCAAAACTCTGATGTAAAACCCCATGGAAAATTCTAAGCTTTGGATAAAACCAGCTGGTGTTCTCCAATTTCAATAACATACCGTCCCACATCAAGTGAAACATGACAGCGACTTCCTTGAGACGTATCCCAAATTCCCTTAAAGTTCATGGCCGTGAGTGAAAATGATCTAAGTTTCAGGGTTGCGACTTGAGTTTTGAAGGTTTTGGGTTTCACTAAGAAATTTTCACAAACCTCTAATCCTTAGAGAGGCTGTTTATAGAAAACTGTGTGAAATTCAGATGCGATGATCCTTATCCTATTCTGAGGTTACAAAAAAAGACCTCCAAAATTTTTAAGAAAATTGCAAGCGGTCATAAAGGTTTTTGCTACTTCACAAAATTAAC
The DNA here is from genome assembly GCA_013399115.1 of Anseranas semipalmata. Classification (NCBI taxonomy): domain Eukaryota; kingdom Metazoa; phylum Chordata; class Aves; order Anseriformes; family Anseranatidae; genus Anseranas; species Anseranas semipalmata. The sequence goes on from VXAA01005294.1 coordinate 152,896, forward strand.
TGCAAGAGCATGAATTGCAAAGACCGTGTAAGTCTAAAATGTGTAGTGGTAGTGTCAGCCCCCCCAGGTAAGCTGAAGAAAACTGCAATCCCATGTCTGGGTTTGGTCTGTGATTACTTAAAAGGAAATAAAAGGACCGTCTAACAGCTACTTTGGTGAAAGATATATTACACATTAGCTGGTGACGACACTGCTTGCTGAAATTAGTGGGAAGTATTTGTCATAAGTAACGAGAGCACAAAAATTTAATTCCCCCCGGAGGTCTGTCTTGATACTAGAATAGCTGCTTAGGCAAATTCCTGGATGTTAACTGTTTCCAGGTTTTAGTTAAATAATTTTGAGAAGCACATTGCTGACATTTGCATCTGCAAGCCAGATACATTTCTTCACGGTGAACTGTTTCTCTTGCTGATTAGTATAATTAATTTTAATGACATTATGACTGTACTCATGTACCACTCGTCACAGGTATATGTGGCAGAATGAAGCTCTGCGTTACATTACTTCGTATCTGTTACAATACAGCATTCTTTTCCAATTCTCCTGCAGACTTTTCTGTGCATGGGAAAGACAGTCTCTACTTCATCGTGTGTTTTGGAAGGTTAAGAGGGCCTGGGGAGAATCCCTACTCTTTGGTGTAGCCTGTATTACTAATGAATGGAGCACACCACTAGTCCAGAAACCAACCTCCGAGCATTTCAGAAAACCGACAGTGGAAGGGCAATACATGAAATACAGTGAAATTCATATCAGAGATTGTTTAGAGCCCTTTAGCAAAGTGTGTGGTAATTTAAATTACATTCTTATAGTATTTTTGAACAATCAAACTATTAATGCTACCATCCTAAGTGCGAGAAGTAAACACCAGCAGTAGGGAGGGCAAGTAGTAAACGACAGGAGCACAATTAAAATCTTCTATTGTACCACAAGTAAAGATTATTCAGCCTGGGTCTGCCAAATAGGGCAGTGAAACACATGGCTTTTGAGATTCTTAATTCTTGAACTGAGCAGGGCTTTGTTCCAATTTAACAGGCTTGGTCTCTGAAAAGATGGGGGCAGGGAAACCACATTATGGATTACAGCATCTCCTGCTGGCTGATGCATGCAGTGAGAATGGTCACAGGAAAAAGCTGTAAAGCACGGTCTCACACTCTCTAGGTAATATGGAGAGAAATTAAGCAGCTGCCCAAAGGCCAAAAGGTATAAAAGACAAAATAAGGTCTTAGAATAAATATTCAATTAATTTGCCTTCCCACATCCCACCCTCCCTAAATACGTGGCCAAACATTTTGTGGTGAAGCGAGTACATGGGGCTTGTTTGAAGGCAGTCAAAACAGAAGGGGTTAATCACAGCCACTGCCTGGGCATTACTGCAAGCTCTCTTCTCTGAGTCATGATAGCAGGAACATTTTTCTTAGAGATCTTACTACAGACTAATTACATCCAGTCTTCACATACACAGGAGCAACTCCTACTGGCAGTGAACAGGAGGTGTACACGGGCTAATTGCCAATCGCTTTGTACAACCCTGTGGTGGCATTTAGTCCCACCTATCTAAACCGTATCTGATGACAACTTGGGCAGGTCTTCCATGTAATTCCAAGTAATACTTACAGAAGTGATATAGTTTTATTCCTAAATAAATGCATTCATTCTCCAAATTCTAAAATGTTCTGAAAAAAATTCAGACCAAATAGGTTAAAAGAAAATCAAAACAGCACAAATAACACCTTACAGTGTTCTTCAATATATAACCACATCTGTGATTTCCCAGTCCATACAGCACTGATCTAACTTCAAACTTTGTGTTGTGTCCTGGAAACTGGACTGACGATTTGTGTTTCTCTCATGAAGGCTTTTGTGTTACTACACCCATGGGAAACCCTGCTGTTATGCAACAAGGACAGACAGTGCCTCCCAGGACAGATCCCCATGCTAGCCATACAGCGTGGGACTTCTGCATTTTGAAGCTGCCTTATTATTGGCTCTTTCTTCGTCGTGACTATTAATAAGTGCTAACAATATTACAGAAACTTTGATGCAAATAATAAATATACCATCCAATACAATGAGGGACATGAGTGTCTTTCAGGAGATCTTCACACAAATGGGGTCACTAGACTCTTCAAAGCAAAGAGGAATGCTCTGCGTTCATTCACAGCCACGGTCAGTAGCAGCTCCCCTCCACTACTTCAAAGAGCATGCAGGGTCTGGAGGCAGCAACAAGATCTCCAAGAAGAACTGAAACAGGAATATCCTCTGCCACCCCTAAGCTTTTCAAAGAAAAAATTAACTTACAAAAACTGGTAGATCCTCTGATAACAGCAAAAGCAGGCCTAACAGTACATAGCTTTCAAAATGCTCCAAGTATCCATGTTGTTTCAGCTAAAACACTACTGTTTCAATTACAAAATCTAATCCTACATTCATCTCCATTCGTATCTAGCAACGGTTCTCAATATGCATTTACTTCTACCTCAGCTCTAACAAGTTCAAAACAAGGGATTTTTCCTATTTCCTGTAATATACAGTCCTACATAATTAGCAATAATAATGTTAACAAATGGTTAACCACTTCAAGAATCCATCAGTAATAAGAATAAAAATCAATTTAAAAATTTCTGTATTTAGAAAGCATCAGCCACCTGAATCACTGAAATACTGTATAACCCTGAATAATATGGATTTGCTGTAGCTACACTTAGATTTACTGTGAAGCAATTGGTGCTATAGAAGTTATATTATAATTATTTCTTTTCTTCCTACTCTTGCACTTACCAAACAATGCAGTAGTAACTGTTGTGAGTCAGAGATAACTCCATCAGACTTGGTCTTTTATCAGAGTTAGCTTTATGCCAAAAAGGGAGCAGGTGCATAGGTAATACAATCCTGATTCAACAGCTACAGCATGTCGCCGACTCGAATAGGACCCAAACTCCATTCTTATCCATTATTTTGCTTTTCGCAATGGTAGTAGATACAAAACCAATACTGAATGCTCTTTCGGCTTTTAGCCCCATTTAATGACTTGGCAAATGAAAACGTCCTCAGGAAATAATACAAAAAATGGGAACAACAAAAGACAATTTCGGTCTAACTAGACCTATCTGTGTGGACTCGATTTGCTGCCTTCTACTATGAGACTGATCAATAGCAGATGGAAAAGAGCAAAAACGGGACTGGAAGTTTTCCTGAGCAATGGCCTCACAGCAGATGAAGATCTGTGCCGCTCACCTCCAGTTTTGCAGAACTGCTGCCACTCGCCTCAGGGAGAACAAGCAGAGTGCCAATTTCCTACCGGTAAAGGTGCCGTGCTGGCAGTCCTGGGTGAAGAAGCTTCCAGAGGGCAGGTGGAGCAGCACTGCTGCTTTCCCCTCACTCACCTGTGGGCTGTACTTTTGGAGGGAGATGTGTTTTTTCTCCAGGTTCATAAATTTGAAGGCCTCTCTACCGAGGCTGATAAGGTGGCACATAGTGGGGACACAGCTCAGAGGCTCTCACGGCAGCTCTCCTCAAATGAGGGCATGTTACGCTACCTGGATGCCTGCGCTAATGAGCTCTGGGGTAGCTGACCATTATGTGATGATCAAAACTGCAATGCAAAAGCCCAATGAGACCAACAAATCAGCTCAGTCCAGGGATAATTACAACTTCATTTAACTTGCATCTACAGAATCTGTCAGAGAAGTTAATTAGTGGTTTGTTCCAGTGACAGCGTATGCACGATACACACACTTCTGTCACAATCTCCCTCCTTCTTTCCTTTCCCCCACTCCCGCATCAAATATGACAACCAGTACCAATTAGCAGCTGAAATTTCAGCAGAGGGCGCAGAAAAGGATTTATATGGGTTTCTCCTAATACCAGTCCTTCAAGCAGAGCTCTGGGGATGGAGCAGCCCTTCCAGGCTTCCATTTAAGATGGACAGAGAATTTCAGTCCCCAAAAGTTATCAAGTGAGCTCCTATCTTTAAGAAGCATAAAAGGAACCTCGGTAAAAGGAAAGAATGTGGTAATTTTGAAATCCTCTTTCCCTGGACTTTCTGACTCCTGAGGACAAATAGGCCCTTATCTAAAATCCAAAAAGGGATTAATTTGTAATCTGCACCTGCTTTACATCCCAACACTTGGCAAAAGGCAGTGAAAGCTTGCCTAGAGTTACTGTGAGCAGCCTTCATTCCAACAGAGATGAAAAATAAATATTCACAAATCAATTTGTAAAAAATGATGAGGTGTTTCAGAATTGATACATCTGACTAAGAAGAAAAACAGTTCCAACTGCGTTCCCACACTAGCAAATAAATAATACACATACGTTGTTGTGAAACAAAGGGACCATGGTAGTGAGGTTGAAACCCACCAACTGCTCTAAAGTGGCAGAGAACCAAGTCACCTACTGGCTTGGCAAGGCTTTTGTTTGTTTGTTTCTTAACAGCAAGCAAACAGGACACACAATTAACAGCACAGAAATTACATCCTTTTGGATACTGAGGAGATGACCCTTCAATCCTTTATTGTTTATCCCGAGGAATTAATTTCAAAAGGGTATGAAATGCAAGTTTCCATTCCCTTGTACAGTAATTTAAAAGAAGAGGAGCTGGGAGAAAGAAGCTTTAAATCTTTAAAATGAGTTTAGTAGCAACACCAATGATGGTAGTCATAAACACATGACAGTTATACAAGCTAAAAAATAAGTGTGAGTTTTCTATCTTTTTTTTTTTTAAACAAAAGAAAAAACAACAAGTATTTGCCCTTTAGATGTTATCTCATAAGCGGCTGTTCTTATGTTTTGGGCAGATTCGACTTGAAAGTATGGAGCATGTAGAAACGTAGAAATCTCCAGACGTTGTGCCTCCATTTTTAGATTCTCTGAATGCTTAGTTTCTACTTTTTTTTTTTTTCTTCATCCTGAAATGTTGTCATTAGGCAAAGCTAGACCAAGATTCTCCATACAAACATAACGACCTATCCTCCCAAATCCTCCTAACTACCTGCAGGTCTCTCTGCCTGGGAAGATAAAACAAGAAGCAGGAAAAAAAAAAAAAAGAAACAGAAAACATTACACTAGTGCTTTGATCTCTCTTAAATCCCCAAGGCTATTGAACAAATGCATAGCAAGTAAACTAAAAATTATGCTTTTCCCGAATTCTCTCAATCTACAATTATCCTACAATTCACTTTTATCATTTGTGTGTACAAAATGTTCACAAAATGATCAAGTATGATCACAATGTTCCATTAAAAACTGCCTAGTAACAATTTGGCCATGAGACTAAAAAAAAAAAAACAGAAATCAGAAAAAATGCCAACAGAATCAGAAGAGTCATTGCCCAAGGAGTTTTAATTCAAACCAGAAACTTCAATTTCAGTGACTCATATTTTAAATTACTTTCGGAGGCTAGAAGGCAGTGGGCTATCTAACGGAATGTTTCTAATATATGGAAAAACATCTTTGCTTCATGGCCTCTATAAAATGAGCGTGGTAGTTCTGAGTTTCCAAGTTCGCAGAGTACAAATCACACAAATGGCACTGAAAGTCAACTGATTTGGTGAAGAAAGGGCTTGAAGGCACAGAATCATCTCTCTGCCTCTCAAAAGCTGGTCATTTTAGATTAATAGAGATGTCATTTGGCAAAACAGTCTGGGTGAACCACATGCCCTATCTCTAGACTTACCTGACACTTTACACTACTTGGTTTCCTCCCTCTTGCATGTCAATTATAGCCCAGAGTCTTTCACCCCAGTTAACCCTAGTTGCTTTTTGGTCCACAAAGAAAGAAGCCAAGCTGACATTTGTTCTAACATGAACTTTTGCTTCTGCACATGATCTGCTCTTCCCCTGAAGGCAAGCAGTTTCACAACTTCTGTTAAACGCAACCAGGATAAAAAAATAGCAGCAAGAGCAAAAATCTGGAGAGGTATTTAGAACAATAGAATACAGATTCCCCCATTGAAGTTAGCAGGAAGATGATTCAAATCTCACCAGAACAGCAGAGAGATGCAAGAGAGCTCTTGGCTCAAAGAGTAAAGTCAGCTTACGAAAATGATTTTAGAGAAAAGGTGCCAAGTCGTTCCATTAGGGAGCAAAAAAACTAAGTCATGCTTTGTCCTCAGAGGTATATACAGCTTTTGGTAACTTCAACACAAGCATAAACCATTATCAGAAGATTTAAGAGAGAAACTCGTATCCTTCTGAGATTTTACCGAAGTAAATGAGAGTTTTGTGGCTTTTATGCTCGAAGTATCTTAGCCAAAGGCCTTAATGGGGGACTGTCCAGGCTATAAATACTAATGAGGAAAAGATTAAGACACTTTTACCTGGCTAAACAACCAATGCAGAAGAGTCAGGATCCTTCCTTCTATATTCTTTGCACATTTCTGATACAGCAGACCAGAGTAGAAGGCAACATCAGTCCCTCTCTGCTTCCACCGAACCGAAGATGGGCATTTTTGTTTGAATACAAACAAGAAAATCCTTCTCCACCACAAAATATTTTAAACATCTCATAAAATGACATAGCATTCCTCTTTTCATTTAGGGAGGAGAAACTAACCGTCTGCTGCTGCAGTTAGCAGGAAATTCCACTGACAATAAAATAAATAAATAAATCAACGGGCTCAGAAGCCTATGATTCAATTATATGGGTTACAAAGAGCTTGCATTTGACAGCCGAATGTGTTCTTGTGTAAGATTTATCTGTGAACTTTCAGTTAGAGAAATGAAGTGGAATAAACTATTCTGTGAAAATGAAGATATTTGGAAGGAAAAAATAATTAATTCAGTATGGCATGACACAAAGACTGTCTGGTGCCCATAAAAACAAGAGATGCTACACAGCTCAGAAGTAAAAATAAGGGAAGAAAGCTGCCTTACTACTTATGGGTCTTGCAAAAGCTGCAAACTCTGGGCTGAGAGTTAGAAAATGCAGAGCCAGAACTGTTTAAAAGCAGCAGGCAGCTAGGACTTAGCCAGACCCTCAGCTAGGATGCATCAACAACGGCTGGGAAGGACTGAGAAACTCTGCTAATTGACACAGTAACTGAGAAGTAAAGTGAAACAACTCTCTCTAAACAATCAAAAAAAACCCCTTTCTGTGCATTAAAAAAACAGAGAGATGATATAATAATCCAGTTTAAGTCTACAGTAACAGACCCTGAAGATTTAAAATCTCCATTAAAGATTTTCTGCAGACAAAGCATACCATCATGAGGTCAAACGATAGATTTGCTATTAGGAAATCACCAGGTAAATCAGGATACAGTGGCACTGCAATGAAAGACTTTAAATATTAAATGATACTGGGGAGCTATATCAAAAGTACAGGTACTTACATTACAGTTGGAAGACCCATCAAATGTTGAGTAAGAACCATCAGGCCAGTCTGTAGCATCTGCAGTACTTGATTGCCTGTGCTGGGCTTCATACTCTTTCAGCTGAAATTTGAAAAGACAGAACACATTTTTCAGCGAGAAGAAGCTATCAATCTTCGTTAAAATAGCAAGAGTTAATATCCTTTCTTTTTTTTTTTCCCTGGTATCATTGTGGAACGGGGAAAATCAGAACTTTTGCATTGCCTGTTTCACTTGTTTAAAACAAACTCATTTATTTCACAATCAGAAGTTTTAATGATGAGATTTATTTTTTGAAGAAAGTGATCTGTAGATACTGAATTTTGATGAATTATCATTGGCAAAACATAAATTACGCATCCCCATCTCAGAGGCACAGTTTATACTGGACAGACTAAATCACAATATTCTGCCAATTCTTTCATAAAGAAAATGATCTGCAGTGAAGATTAGGAATCTATCTTTTATAATTTTACAACTAAAGACCATTTCCTCCATTTTCCAACAAAAGTCTAAATACTTATAACCAATCCTACTGGAGTCAAATTGTTGAGAGGATCACCAAGAATTGACGATTAAAAAAAAAACAAAACAAAAAACAGTTGCTGCTAGTAGCTCAGACCACTAGAGGGAAAAGAATACCAGTACGTATAGCGAATATCAAAGATCGGGTGGAATCCCGCCCCACAAATTTTTTAACAGCAGAGATCCCAATGTTACCCCCTGGTAATTTTAAATTTTTGCATTTTTTTCATGATATGATTCCCAGCAAAGCAAAATTTTCTTCAGACAATAACAAAACTTTATCTTCTATGATAACCTATTTCAAGATGTGATATGTCAGTAAAGACAATTCACCCAAGTGAAGCATTTCTTTCAGTATTTAAACAAACCTATGAACATGCGTAATAAATAAGGGCTAGTACAGGTGGCATTCATCTCCCTTAGCTTTAGACAGCTGCAAGGAAAATGTCTACACTCGAGCTTTCCTTGATTGGCACCCTTTATTGCCAATGGAGAAAAGCAAATGCTTTTAGGACTTGATTCATTTGCCATACATTAGGCATCTATTTTTCGCTAAGCTAAATCTCACTTTCCCCATAAACAAGGAAATTCCTATCTAATTTATGCTACCTAGGGAGAAGTGACAAACAGGCAGTTTCCTTCCCCATTCTCCTGTGTTTTGTGAGCAACTGAAAACTCCCAATTGGTATATCCTACATCATAAAACACATTTCCCAGGAAAACTGAAGTGTGTACTTATCATACCCTAGCAAGTGCTTCCTCAATAGTGATCATCTTCTCTTTGACCATCATCATCAGCTGAATCCGTTCCTCATCACTCATCGTGATCTCACTGGCCACGTACCCTACATCCTCTCCTGCAGAAAAAAGCACAGAGATAACAAGCATGCGTAAGAGTTCATGCACTGAGTGGGGTATACTGGAATCGGATTTTACCCGGCCCTCTGAAATGTGGTCACCACATGGATCTGGCTGGCCAGAACAGACCCTCCCCAGAGCAATCTCATAGCATTATTTGAAGGGACTGAATGATTTGGAAGTAACTAAGCAAAAATAGGAAGTAAATTAGGGCTAGAAAACCCAAGTCTATTGTGACACTGAAATCAAGGCAATTATATGAGATGGAAAAATAAAATGTGACTGACATCACACAGTTATTGACCCATAAGATCAGAATCAAAAGAAAAAGTGCTAATGCCAGGAAAGTCCTAAACTCAGCCCCGAGGAGTACTGTGGTCAGCTGAAAGAGTGGATGGGAAGCCTTTGCAGGAACGGTGTGCTGGGCCCTCTCTGCTCTCTGCTGCAGACTGGCCACGTCCCCCTGTCTACCCAGGTTATCTATGAGCTGGCACACAGTGCTGGATGTATTTGGCCTCCCAATTCCACAACCTCTCCTTCTGGTATGAGCTGGGAATGTCAGCATGGACAGGTAGAACTTGCCTTGAGAGCCAACGAAGACCCATACTTAACTGACAATACAAATGCACCCCCCCCTTTGCAACCTCATAAGCAGGTTCCTATCATTTTTCCCAATCCATCTGAACACAGTCATAGTGATGCAGGGAAGCATCTGTTTGCAACAGAAGGATCGAACGATACACATGGGAAAAAAGAAATTTTCTTTATGAAGAAGAATACTTAAAGCAATGCACAGCTGCATCTTTTGGAGAACTAGAGAAAGAGACCTGACAGTTTAAGTGGAATCAATCCTACATTTTCACTATTCACCAGATGCACTTTTACTACTCCTTGTAGTGTCTTTTCCTGCAATGAGAGGCTAGATTAAAGCCTAAAGCAAACAGGTCAACATAGTCAAATGCCAAAGAAAGGAGAAACATCTTTCTAATTAAAACAGATAAGCATTTCTCTCATCAAGTCAGGATCAGAAGAAAAAGCATCTTATTCATTTTTATATGTTATTTATAAGTATCTATTAATCACATCATTTTGTGCGTGTACCGTCACTGACAACCAGGACTGAAGGCATCCCAGCCTCAGGGAGTTGTGGCCTCACAGAATGCAACTCGTCCTTCTGAGCCTTTTGTAAGGGTGGATCCTTGTATTTTATATGGATAGGTTCAAAAACCTTTAAAAAGGTTTACCTTTTGAAGTCTGCCTCATTAGTCCCTTCTGGTTCTTTCGGAAATTCTGCCAAAAAAACTTATTTTTCTTTTTCCAGTCTGCTTTCCCTAAAAGGAAATTAGGGAGGGGGAAAGAAGGGAAAGGGAAGAAGGATTTCAAAAAGAAACATTAGTTAGTGAATGCTACAGAAGTTTTCAAGTTATATTTTCTAAGTCAAAAATGCAAATAAAAAATCTCAACTTTTCTGTTTTTCTTGATTTATTCTGTACTAGAACTATGCTGATGTAGCTATTTCAGGGAAATGCACATTCTTTTATAATTGCCAATGCTATAGATGACTGAGATAAGCCAATAAGTTACGTATTTTGAACTATAAACAGAAAATATTTTACATTCATTTTGATATCTGTTGAGTTGTTAATGTCAAGTTTGGAAGTGTTTTTGAAGTATTTTGTTGGTTTATTCTCTTTAGCTGAACCACAATTATGCAGCCTAAGCCACAAGTCAGATAAAGAATTTTCTAATACATGTGTGCATATCTATATAGAAAATAAACATTTTACATATATAAATACACACACACATGCACATTCTGTTACTTGGCATGAGAAATTTCACAAGACCATCAGCTACATCTGACTCTTGCTCTCTGTATGCCTTGACTGTGCAAGGCTGGGACTACATGTCCATTAATATCAGATCTGCATATTGCTTGATGACCCAGAAGTAAATTATTTATTCTAGAAAAGTAACAGGATCTGGATCAAGGGAGGGCATATAACCGTGCTCTGTTGAATTAACCAGGGCACACGCTATGAAGTTTATGCCATCTGCAAGAGAACATACTGTGCCTGATCTGGCACAAATGCTATTGATATAGAGCTACTTCATCCCTCTGTTTTTCAAAAATTCAAATGAACACAGTTTATTCTGTGCCACTGAGTTTCAGCATGTGACTATGGTATTTTGGATCTTGCCCTAGAAGCCCAGAGTTGGGCTTACTGACTCTCTGAAACACAGCTTAATTTTACACTTGGTGGAAATGACCCTAGAAAAAAATTTAAAAAGAAACAACTCCCCCGCTCTAATCTTTTTCACCTCTCCAGTGAATAAAATAACATCAAAAAAAAAAAAAAAAAACTATCCAGAATTTTATCAACTTAACTAATGAGTTTGGATAGCAGTTTGAACTAATTATGGTAAGTTAAAAAAAAAAAAAAGTGAAAGACAACAGAAAACAAATGCATATTTAAGAATGCAAAATATTTCAGAAACAAAGGATGAGCCTCTGGTATGACATGCACAAAAATAAGAAAAAAACAGTTATTCACTGGTGGTGGTAACTTTCAGAATACTAACAGATAGGCTAGCAGTGAGCTAACATTAAAGAATTTGAAATTCAATATAACAAGTCAAAAGCTGCGTATCTATCACATGACAATGCTGGCCAAGCAGTCTCTGAGGTCACCAAGACCCTGGCATCTCATGTGCAAAGCGCCTAAAACTCGCCCTCTCCCCCCCGAAATGCTGCTGACTTCTGCTGGCATTGTGTTTACTCAGCTCTTCACATCCTAGCACAAGCAAAACTGAAAACCTGTTTAAGAATTCAATAGAAGGATCAAATAAAATGAAATATACTGACCTACAGAACCTTCTTCCGAACTTGATTTATGAATGGAGAGCCTAGAACACAAAAGAGAAATGGACTTACTGATGCAGACTTCTCACATTTCATGGGAGCTGTCTGATTACAGTAAATTATAGTTTCCAAACAATACATCATGAGCTGTTTCTCTTCCCCTTTCCTCCAAATGCAGCAAGTTGGAAACAAAACCCAAACCCACTGGTCTGACCACAGGAACTGAGTTCCCCTCTGCAAGCTCTGAAAAAACGCCTTTGACCAGCATAGAAAAATGTAATACTGACAGAAACTTATGGTTAAGCCAAAAGTGCCTAGGAATCCTTCAGAAAAACACTTCTTCTCATACTTCCCTCCCTTCCATTTCATTGGCTGCCTTCAAAACTGTAGCACAGGGATGCTGTATTTGTTTAGGTTTATAACAGTTTTTGGCCTATTTGTCTTTCATCTGAAAAAGCTTTATAAATCTGTATTCATTAAACTTTCAGAAAGCCACCGTGAGGAAGACAGGAGTAGAGATTTAAAGACAAGCTGAAGAAAACTTGTGCAGACCCTATGAAGCGGGACCACAGATGACCGGAGACTGCAAGTGCTTCCTCCTGATGCCTTTCTGTGTGCTTTCCCACCAGTTTACGCTCCCTTACTAAAAAGCTAGCTAGAGAGACTTATTTTAACAGAACATAGACTTTACAAACAACCCACTAAAACAGTACATAAGTCTTTTGTTCTCAGTCTTTATGTTCATTGAACCAGTTTTCCATAACGGATTCCGACTCAGTGCCAGTGTTCACTGTGGGACCTCTGATGAGACAACATTAACTCCCCCACCCTTCACTGCCTTGTTTTCTGTCTGTGTAAATGGAGCTAATAGAAATTACCAGATCTTGTGAAATTCTTTGAAGCCTTCCTACAGGAATCTCTAACCAAGCTGAGCCAAGCCAGCGAAATGACTCTTGCCAGCTTCAATGGCTTTGCTTGAGGCTCCAAGTGCAAAGCATTACTGCAGTATTTTTGGCTGAGAGCTCTGCCCTGTTACATGACAATGCCCTATTGTGCTGTGCCTGTGCTGTATCCATGCAAAATGGAAACACATATATCCCAGCATACCAAGAAGAATTCAAGCCAAATCATTCTGTGAATGAGGCCATGTAATACATACATGTCATATTCTAGTTGCTGTCCATAGTGTTTGCATTTTCTTGGACTCCCAGAAGAGGGCAATGAAGAGTTTTTGATAAATTCAGTAAGCCTCTTGAAGGAAAATGTTTAGTTTAAACCAGTTCAGAGTTTAAAAGATGTAAGCAATTACTGGCCAACATTTTGTAAGCATGAAAAACACACTCATCAATTTGCAAAGACATCATTAGAGGGGAAATGAGACAGTATGAAGTTTCAGGTTGATTTAGAAATTCATCTAGGCAGAGAGGGTTTGGAATAGCAAAGCTCTGAAATCTAACCTCTTTCAACCTCAGCCTGATTACAAATTTAATCCAGCACAAACTGCAACCCAACTGAAGCAAACAAACTTCAGATTTGGAGTTCATCAGGTGGAGGGAGACATTTAGTGTTTTCCTTGCTGATAAAGTTTACCTTTGAAGGGGGAAAGTTAATGATATAGGTGCATGCCACCAACTGCTTAGCTTTTAAGAAGTCTGAATAAGAAATGCAGAAGAAAAATAACCCTCTATACTTTCTGAGTAAAATACCCAGAAAACCCAGTGCCAAAATTAACAGACTTTCCACGGGGCCAGAATTTCATCCAGACACGTAAAGTTAAAGTTGCCAGTGAGTATTTTCTAAATAAAGGAAAAGCAGATAAAAAGTATATGGACTTTTTTATGGAGACAACAAAGTAAAAAGAAAGTCAACTTCTGTTGGAAGTGACAGAACTAATCCAGTAAATATTTTGCACCTGAGCATAGACCTCACCCATCAAGCAAATAGTTACTTTATCTTAAATGAATTCAGTATTCACGAAATGAACCAAATCACCATCCTTGGAAAGTGAAATCTCTTAATTATCAGAACTTTGCCTCACTAGTGAAATCAGCCTCAAAGCGGAGACAATCTCTTGTGCTCTTCAGTCTCCGAATCCATTTTAATTCTTTTCTTCTCTTCTGCAGTTGCCAGCGAGTTGCTAGTAAGCAGCAGGTGTAGTGGCAATGTTTGTGATGTGGACATCTGTTCCCTGGGTATTAGCCTGAGGCCACCAACTCATTCCATGCTGGCTTCCAAAGAAGGGGAACAGCAATAGGAGCATACTTGTGATGCTCCTGAGCTAGAAAGGGTGAGGAGATCAGTAGGATCCACAGCAAGCAGACCACCTTCTCATTTATATCTGATTTAAGAAGTATACTGAGTTTCATCAGAGGATGCAAATTCCAGTTATCATTTCATGCATTCCCTAAAGAGGAAGTCTTCCATGTCTGGGCTGACCTTGAAAATGCTAACAGCTGGTCTTAAAGGATGGAAATGCCAACAAAACCTACCACATAGACTCTGACAAAGCATTTGCTTCTTAGTTCTATCAGACAACTCTGATGCTTAAAAATCCTCAGCGAAATCAATCAAGTGCTTTACTTCCCAGATGTCTGTTGAAAAATTCCATAGCACCTCTGAGTTGCTTTATGTTTGATTTGCCAATTACACTCCCTTACCCTGTTAAATCTGCAGCTCCTCTGTGAACGTGCGCTGAAAGTGATTTGTGTTCTTCCATTCATAGACTGATAACTTGTACTGAAAGTTAATGATGCAGTGACACTTGGCAGAAGTTTCAGCACTGCGTGCCTGAAAGGGAGCCAAATGCCATTACTCCACCATAGAGGCCTTCATTTTTGTTGTGGTCTGATGTACAACTTCATTAGCAAGCTTTCACATGAAATGTACTCTGTCACAGCAAATAGCAGGAGAAATGTATGCGTGTATGTTCAGACAGAAAGGAAGACAAAAGATTTATGGCCAGAGGGAAGGAGTACTTTTTTATATGCCCAAAATCTCTGGAAGTGAGCTTCAGAATGGGTCAAAACTTTAATCCATTAATCTCACAAATTCAAAACCATCTTCCAGGCCTTTACTTAGGGCCTGTTGGGGCCACACTGCTGAAACAAATGAACAAACAAACAAAAAGCAGCACAATAGAGTACCTAAAAATTGAGCTACTTTGGGGAATAACAAGATATTATTGCATTCGTGCCTCAGAGGGATGAGGGGTTTCAGTGGAGTTGAGTAAATTATATCAGAACACTCAGTGATCAGTGACACAAAATCTGGTAGCAACAAGCAGCAGCGGATAACCTGGACTAGGAAATAGATGATCGGAAAGACTGGCTTAACAGAAATGAGTTAACATCCAATGACAAAATGACACAAATGACAGTATTTCAAATGCCAGAGGTTTGCCAGTTGCAAATGACAGAGTATCTGGAGATACCAGCTGAAGAAGCTGACAGAAAAAAAAAAAAACACTTTAGTCCTAAAAGGCAGAAGGATAGGACATTCCTATTGCAGTACGAAGAATGAATATATATTGGAATAGCCTGTATAATTGTAGTTACTCGTGTTCAAGAAAAATGAATTCAAACCAGAAGACGTAAAGAGAAAAGCTGTTAGAACAGTCAGGGAACTGGACACTTTATCTTACCAGAAAAGGCTAGAAAAGTTTTGCCTGTTCAGCCTGTCAAACTGAAAGCGCAAGGAGATTAATTTACTGCCTATTAATAAAACAGGCACAGGAACAAGCAGACATAAGCTGGAAAGAAATGGGGAGTTAACATTTCCTAACTATTTGGACAAACTTCCAACGGTAGGTAGAGAATGGGAGGGCAGGTTTAAAAACTGCTTTTAAGAGGGTGCCTGAAAGATGTAGACCAGACCAGACGTCTGATGAGTATGAGCTGGACATGAGGACTGCCTCTGGAGGGCACTTCTGGTTCCTTTTTTCCAGCCTGCGGGTTCATTGCTTTTGTATGAACAACAGCAAAGCCAGACAAGCAAAATGGTCTTTGAATCCATCTCTCCATAAAAGTGATGCAGCTGGGATGACCTTGCTATACCAAAGCAAACCCTCCCTTTATAAATTACCTCTGAAATCCTGGAGGTGGGTTCTAAAAACTGGAATATGAGGAAGAACTGATGCACAGATTTGTTTCACAAGCCCGCTGCGACTGCATCCGGCCATAAGGAAGCTTTTAACTTGTCTGTTAGGCTACCAGGCTACAGCTTCCCCCGTTAACACTGGGCTGATTCTGACCCAGACAGAGAAACGCCATGGCTTGTCTCATATAAAGAGTGGCTGATTTCACAAGACACACAGTTTCACGTGTCCCAGGATGTGATGCACCGGTACACCACAGAACGGGAAAAGGAAACCAGGAACACCATGTGCTGCCTTTACGAACGTGTCTGAGGATTTTTGAAAGCTCATCATTCCCAAAGTAGAACTAACATGGGGACTGAGAATGACAGGATGGTTGATGGGTTTCTATTTCACCACTAAGTATGTTCAAAGCAAACGTGCTTTAACACATGGCTACATCTCGTTTATGGCACATAAAATCCACAGGTGCATAGCACCATCTGATAATGAAACCACTACTGTTATGATCTTCAGTAAACTGATACTGGCCCTCTCCTTTTTCCCAATGACTATTTATAGACCACTGAGGAAAATGCGTTGGATAGGATCTTCAATCTACTAGTGTTATTCACATTCATAGTGGCAAACAAACCGACGTAAAAGCCCACGCTGGCTCTGCCACAAAGCCATTTGGTTATCCGTGTGCATTAGAAATGGCCCAGTCACGTAATTAGTATCAAAAACTGACAGACTTGTAACTGCTCCTGACTAAACTCAAGGTAATTTATCTAACCAGAGCTGGCACAGGGAAGAAAGTGGGCCTTTGGTATTTTTATCAAATTTGCATGAACCTGAAGAGAAAGCACGCCTGCAAGGTTCCGACCTTGCTGGCACCAGTGTGAGAAAGAGATGGAAAGCAAAGACGCTTCATTCAATTATCTTCTCATTAGGTTTCCATAGCAACGGCTCTTTAAGCAGGTCAAAACTTTCTCCGTGGAAACAAACACGGGGCTGCCCGCGGACTGGCGTGCCTGTGTGCCTCTCCTGCCAAGATGGCGGCGCAGCCACCGGGCTGGCCGTGGGTGCTCGGCATGGAGGCCGGCGCCGCGCATCACACGGGTGACCCAGGGGGCCAAGGCGGGGGCAGACGGAAAAGCCAAAAGCTCCTCTGCAGCCAAGCGCGGGGCACAAGGCCAGCGGGTGCGATGCGCCTCCCCGGCCCGTGTGTGCTGCTCGCAGTTCGGCTTCCTCGTGACAGGCGCCCCTCACGCTGCCCAGCACCAAACTACCAGGACCAAAACCTCTTTCCAGAGGCTCAGAGGCACGCTGGTTCCCCTCCTCACGTGCCCCAGGCGGCGCTTGGCTGGCCTCTCGCTCTCATTGTGAGGGTTATTGTGGGAGTTTCCTGCCCTACTTCTCTTGAGGAGGCTGTTTAAAGGCAGCATGAATAATTTGGCTTTGACTAAATCAGGCCTCAAACAAGTGACAACAGGGCCGTACACATTCACTGCTTCTTTTGATTCCTGAAAGCACAGGGTTTAAAGAAATGCATCTTAAATGCGGACATCTCGAGTATGGCAAGCTTTTACTTCTTTGTTTTTTTTTTCTTCCAATATTCCTTTCCATTTTTAACCAACCCAAAAGGAACAATTTATTCCATCAGTAATTAAGTGCAGCCTTTGGCATCCTCACTTTGGGGTTTTGTTTGTTTTCTGCTTTGTTCTTCTCAGTTTCTGCCCTCCCTTTGCCTCACGTCCGCTGGCAGAGGACTCCTGATTCTTTGCAGAAGAGCTTACGAATATCTGCCAAAGTTAATTTGGGCACCCTGATGAGTTGCCAGAATCAAGTATGACAGAATTTAAGCCCCCCCCATCCACAACCTGGAGTGATGATTTAATAACCTCCTGCTTTCAGAACTTGACCTGTAGTTTGGATGCTGCAGGGGAAGAGGATTAGGAAATCAGGCGTTAAAAACTACTGGCAAAGGCCAGTAGATTAGCGTACCAAAGGGGGCAGAATTTAGGCTTGCATGAACTCTGTTGCAAAATGAAAGCCGTGTTTAAAGGCTACTGTTTTCACTATAAAACACTGCTGAACGTGGGGACACCAAACTGCAGGCGCTCTCCCAGCCTTGGGCTGATGGGGAGTTGAAGCTTATACCACAGGACAGTGACTGGTTTTACTATGGCACATCCATTGCAGAAAATCGTTAAGAACAGATTCAGTCAACAGTTTATCCTACAGCACTGATAGCATGCAGATAACCACTAATGTGGCTTCACTGGCTGTCTGCTAACAAACTCAGAGAAAACCCCAACTACTGAGCTGCCTGCAGCTCCTCCTCTGACATCCACAAGCAACCAGGGAGCTGGCCAAACTGCACGAACTCAACGTGCGAGAAGCTCAGTTTAAGATGTGCGCCCTGCAGACGCAGAGCGCACGACAAAGATGCTTGCTCTGGCAAGCAGCTGAAGCCAGGAGCCGAGCACGCAGCTGCTGGAGGCGCAGCAGCTCCCCGGTGCCGGAATGCAAAGCCCCCGAGCAATGCTGCCCCTGCAGCCTGCATCCCGTACACATGAGCTCCTCGCCAGCATCTTCCGCTTCACGAGTCTGTTTCTGCTCAGTTCCCTGCTCTGGCAGAGTCTGGGATATCAGTCTTCGGGATCACTGGGTAGAGAATGTTTAAAATGTACTGAGCTGCAGGCTGAAGAGTATAGCTGGGCAAATCATGGCACTTAATATGCAGCATGGCCATTTACGTGGTTAGCAGTGCTCCTAAGTGGTACAGATCAAGAAAGAGCAGGTGACTCATGCAGAAGTTGGCAATTCGTAACATCCACTGGCATCCAAAGGTGGTGGCAATGCCTGTGAAGTGCCAGATACAGGCACAAGTGTTACCCGATGCATTTTTTTTGTCCTTCCTTTCACTAGCAGCTGCAAATAAAAAAAAAAAAGAGTATACATGAGAGTGACTGTACCTCATCCTGCCTGTACGTAGTGCTCTTGGGTCTCTCACCCACTTCCCTCTCTTTCCTGGCAGTTCTCTGATGCACCACATTTGAAACTTGCCCAGAGGCTGCGGGATTGAGCAGTGACAGCAAACAGATCTATTTCCCAAGAGGGAAAACACACAACTTCCCCTCTGCAACATCCCCAGTTCTTCTGAAAACAGGATGAGAGTCAGGATGCAGAAGCCTGAGTTCAGGGGACTGGGTTTAACCTGGATTTCCTGGCAAACATGCAGAGCTCATCAGTCTGTCATGTAGTCCTGAATGCTCAAAAACGGGAACAGGCTAAAAGTTGGATTACATTGTTTTAAATGCTCTGTTTACAATTATGAGAAAGCCCTGCTCAGTCCCCTGCCTGAGTAAACATCCTTGGGGTGTTGCCATCACTTCAAAATAATAGGGATTGTATATACAATACATCCCCAGATCAACGTGCTATGGGGACAAAGAAGGAATAGTAACTGCTAAGAACACATTTATTGCCTATTTGTTACAGTGATTATTCTTCTAGCAAATCAGAAGTCAGCGTGTCTACATAGGAGCGCTTGCAGTTCTGGGGAGACTTCTGTTTAAAATGAAATGTCACGGATAGAGATGCCGCTGCCACTGCTGGAGGCAGACTGAGAATGCGCAAGTTACACCAGCACCACAACTGATGGTACGACTGAAGTTTAAAAGAAGGAAATTCTGGAAAGGGCAAAGGGAAATGAAATTAATTTTTAAGAGAAAAAAACTACAAACATCTCATTCCATGCTTTGCGTTATTTGCTAAATACTATATGACTAGGAAGCCTGCCCAACTGTTTCATTTACAGAAATAACTCTAATATGGCCAAAAAATCAGAGCAATTGCGAGCTGAAGCTTGAATAAACATGACTTTCTTTTCTGCTTTTTACTGATAGCTTTCCAGGCCACATCAGTACCTTCGGCGTTACTCTCCACACCCCTTCACATGAATCTCACAGGCCTTTGCTACAGTGAAGATTTTTCTCTCCCTGTCAGAATCAATCGAAAAAAAAGCATCTTTGGTAGGGCGTTTATAATGGATATGTGCAGTCTTTATTTGTAGTTTCGTCAATTAACGGGAACAGTGTTGCCAGCAACAGAGGAAGGTGGCATCGCCCCAAATGCCTTTTGGAGGGACAACCACTTGAAGTGACAAGCAGTTCTGTCTCCAGGCTCATTTAACCCCTTTTTGCCTCCCTCCAGGCACTACGGCTGCTCTTCCATGTTGCAGAAAATCACCCACTAGACAGATACTTGCTCTGCAGCTTGCTGGACTGAGGGGACCAACTAATTTCATGCTGGCTTTGAACAGATGGTAATAATAATGACCTGGGCAGCACAGTTAGTAAGACTCAAGGCAAGACTGAACATACACTGCTTGTCCACGTAAACAGGATTTTTTCCTACCACAGGACATCAAGGCTAATCTGTTTTCGCTGCGGTGTACAGTGGAGCCTGTCAGACTTTCTCTTCAATCGGGCACCACAGAAAAGGAAAACCAAACCAAAGGTTAAAACAAACATAGCTTCTTCCAAACTCCCTCAAAGCCTCTTTCTGTCTGGAATCTCTCAGCTGTCAAATTAAACAACCATCCAGGTGTGTTATTTTAAAACTTTAGACCCTGGTAGGGTTAAGCTGCAGGGCATGCAAACAGCAACTTTGGGTGAGGGAGCTACCGACAACTCCTGCGATACACCGGGCCACTTGCTCTCGCCTCCCCATCCCAACACGGGTTTTTCTCTTTTTTTCACTTTCTGAAGCCACCCACTCACGACTCCACAAAACAACTCCCCTTAGCTCACTCTAGGAAAAAGTTTGTATTTTTAATATGTGGACATGTAATTTCTTGTTGGCCAAGCTTTCACTTGCGCTTCAGAAGAGTATTCACAACAACAGATTTTTCAGCACCTAATAATCTGGATGGGTATTCTGGGACAAATCTTTGCATTTCAGACCCCCAAATCTGTTTCTGAATATGAGAAACCTATGCACATCTACATCCAGTTTCATGTCTGGCAAAATGGAGTCTTCTAACAACAAAAGAAGCTTTGTAAAAGGTTCACCCCAGATCGGTCACACAGCAGAGGTGGCCACAGAAGCACTGTCTCCAAAAGGACAAGCTTTCTTGTCTCTTGTAGCATGCCCATGCAGCAAAATTCAGCTGAAAGCTATAAACTAAACAATGAACACAAAAAAGCCTCTAGTTCTGAGACGTTCTCCCCCCAAAACATCAAACTCAGCATCTTAGTAACAAGTACGGAAATATCTGATGGACTCTGGTGAGACCCCACCACCTGGAATACTGCGTGCAGGCCTGGGGCCCCCAGCACAAGAAGGATGTGGAGCTCTTGGAACGGGTCCAGAGGAGGGCCACTAAGATGATCAGAGGGCTGGAACACCTCTCCTATGAAGAAAGGCTGAGGGAACTGGGCTTGTTTAGCCTGGAGAAGAGAAGGCTCCGGGGAGACCTCATTGCGGCCTTCCAGTACCTGAAGGGAGCGTATAAACAGGAGGGGGAACGCGTGTTCACACACGTTGATAGTGATAGGACAAGGGGGAATGGTTTCAAACTAAGACAGGGGAGATTTAGGTTGGATATTAGGAGGAAGTTTTTCACTCAGAGGGTGGTGAGGCACTGGAACAGGTTGCCCAGAGAGGTTGTGGATGCCCCATCCCTGGAGGCATTCAAGGCCAGGCTGGATGTGGTGCTGGGCAGCCTGCTCTAGTAGTTGGCAACCCTGCCCAGAGCAGGGGGGTTGAAACTAGATGATCTTTAAGGTCCTTTTCAACCCAGGCCATTCTATGATTCTATGATTCATTCTATGACTTAAGATAGTCATTTTTCAGCAGATCAATTTTATAACCTCTCCCTCCCTGGAAGAGGACTGAATTGACATGGGAATGCCTCTGAGCTAGAGGAGTGAAACTAGCATTGATGGGGCAGGCTGGCACTAATAAGCACAGCCCCGTACTGTTTCTGTTTTGATTATTTTCTATGGCGTCAAGTAGATATTTATTATTTTCAACAGTCTGCCCAGTTACCATCCATCCCGTTGGCTTGTTTCCTATGGTGCAAAGTTTTGATACAACCTGCTCTGTGCCAGTTTCAAATATCCAATTGGGTTAACCACGTACGTCCCTCAATTGACAGAAAAATCCTCAAAAAGGACACTTGCATTTGGCAGGTCTACAAAAATCATAGGTCTCTTCCATCAGGACTAAGATAATGAAGTTAATTTCCTTTCAATGAAGTAAATGGGCACTCTCAGAATATAGTCACTCAGGAGATGTTTCTGTAAATACTGTCTCCTCACTCAGTTATTTGTGGTACAACACCTACACAGAGACACATTTTAGGAAGCTGGCTAGAACTTGTAAGAGGAGTTTATTCCCGGTTGTGTGCTGTCCTCCTGTGAGATTTTATCTCATCATTACCCCAGGTGGGATAACGATGTTGTTTACCCATGGGGAAAGTGCTTTGAGACTGAGAGAAAAGTATTATGATTATAGGATAACCTTGGAGGCTTACTTCCCAGGCTGCAATACTCATAATGTTCCCATCCACTTGGCACTTTTGGTTTCATTACAATGCTAGACAGGGAAGTATCCTTGAGAAGAACTTCTCCATGTTTCAATATCTGAAGCACCACTTTTAAATCTAAGCTTGTAGGCTTTCTCTGTTAACAGCACATCAAATTGGGGCAGTGATGGTACCAAGGTAAAATTCACCTTATCCATCTTAAGCTCTTTTGAAAATGAACATCTACCTCAAGCAAGCCATCACTGCTTTCTCTATGAGTGATTAAGAGAGACAAGGCACTGCTAAAACATAATTCATCACTTTCCAAGATCTTTAGCATGAATCAGCTTTTAGACATTCCTGCAGGCAGCCCCTGAACAGCTGTTCCATACTAGACACCTGACTTCCATGTGGCCAGCACTCAGTGAGGCAAGTCCCATGCCCCACATCTACTGCAGCTCCCTCTGGGACTGACATTGGTTCTGCTGAATGAGCAAGAGCAAGGGCAGCATTTTTTTAAAACCTTCCTGTTACGGTCCAGTGGTGAATCATGGCTCCACTAGAAGCTATTCAAATGTGGGACTGTAGAACTTTACTAAAGCACCTCACATTCAGATCTGGATTCCACGCACTGCCTCTGAACTAGTCCAGCTGGCACAACCCTGCGACGTGCAGGCAATTGGAAATACAGTGTCAGTTGTCTTCATGCACTCCTGCACGTTACCCTTAGCAGTGGGGATCCAAGATCTTGGGATCAAAGGAAGGAGGTGCAGAAAACAAGCACACACATTGCAGCAGGAGGTGACAGTAAACAGAAACCCTCTCAGTCCACACAGAGAGCTTTTTATTAAGGACTGCTAAAATTAAAGTTCCTTTTAACTTGGTTTTTAAATACTTCACTCCCTTGGCACCTTCTTCAAAAGCACAGTTACAAACCCAGAAGCGCACAGGAAAAGGAAAGTGGTTTAAGTTTGTAGCTCTCCCTTCCCCTTGCCTATCTTTTTCTGACTGCCTTTAGGTCTAGCCCCAGAAAGTTATTTTTAAGCAGGTTTAATTTGCAGAGAATGTGCAATCAGTGATGTTTCTCAAAAATGACTACCAGTCTTATCAGCGTATACATGTCCCAAGTGCACACAGAAGGGAGAAAAGATAACCCTCCCTTGATCTAAAAAACAAAATAAAATGCCAAAAGAGAAAGAGAGAAGGAGCAGGTTCCAAAATGGGAACCAGCCATTAATAGAGGCTGGATCTTAAATCTTGAAGTACCAATGCAATTTTAAATGAATTTACTACGAAAAAAAAAGAAAATACCAAATTTCCCCTCCCTCCTTTCTCTCCTCCTGTGCCCTCACTTACTTTCTTTCAGTGTCAGGTGTTGACGCGGTGCTGCTGAGACCAAGTGACTCCTGCAAGAGAAGACACGTAGCAGTGAGAACAGACACGAGAGCAGCCTTTGCCCAATTTATGCAGAATATCAAATTAAAGAACAAACAAAGAAAAATAGATGTCCAAAATCAAAGCATTTACCTCAATTTGGGATCGCAGCTGTAGAGATGTGGGGCTGGCATCAGGTTTCTCCTAAAACAGAACAGATGTCAGGTTAATGAAATATCCTAACACCAGGAGGAAGAAATTGGAAGGGGAGAAAAGGGAAGAAACGGGATAACAGAACCTTGGGCTACCTCAAAACCTGTTAAATGGGAAACAATAACCTCTCCAGGAAGAACCACTCTCTGGATACATTCTGAAATACTCCAGCAAAAGCTAATTCCATTCCGTATCACTGGAGGTTACAGAACAACATAAGATTACCACATAGAAGGGATTCAAAACTAAATAGAAAGAGGAATGAGTTATTTTCTCTAAATGGCCAATGCTTAAAAGATGCTTATGGAAAAGGCCTGTTTCTCTTTTCAGTATTTCAGAATTCTCTCCCTTATATGTTTATTTGCGATTTATTGTTAAGCCACTTGATGTCTCAGTGCTCTGCATAAGGTTCCAGACAGATTAAAGTCCCTGGCAAACATGGGGGACAGCGTGAAAGATCAGGATCCATTTCTGTTAACAGACTGCATGAGCGTAAATGTACCTGGCTAAAGCAGACTGTGACCACACATCAGGCACCATTCCCCAGCCTTCTTACCCCTGTCAGCTGCGATACAAGATTTACAACAAACAACTTACAAGTGCTTAGCTACAACAAAAATATTGCTGTTTTGAAACTTTAAGGTATCATTTATAAAGAATAATAGATAATAATTAAGAATGAAAATAGTATTTTTCACTAAATATTTTCTATTCCAAGCCAGGCAGAAAGTGCCAACTCATTTCACTGCTAGACACAGATAACCATTTTCCATAGCACAGTGTTAAGGGTGTTGCTCAGTGACAGTGCATAAGAGCCAAGAACAATGCCTATGACTTTTGGGTCCCAGTTATCATACTAACGGCGTGCCCAGAAAAACATTCACAAGTTCTAGTTTCTCAAATGTGTAAAATAAAAAATGAGCTTCAGAAATTAGGCAGTTGAGGTTTTGGGTTATGCATCGCAAAACATCCTTTGGAGAAAATACCATTATCAACAAGAATTTTCCTTGTGCAGGTATCCGTATTTCCGCTACAACTATAGATTAAAAAACATGCTAAGATGCAAAAGATGCAAAAATTACACTGCACCATCACACAACTTATTAGTTAAATTCAAGTGGAATTTCCGCAAATTTACTTTAAAGAATAATATACAGGAAAAAATCAGCATTGAAAGAGCGTTCCCTTTTAATAGGCTGAAAACACCGAGAAGATTCTGATACATTTCAGCAAGGTGTGTTTTTCACACAGAGATGTGCCAACAGGATGGAATCCAAATCACGTTCCTCCAAATGTCTGGGATATAACCAGCTGCTCCAGGACCCTGTCACTGAGGCTCCCGGTGTAGTCAATGGAGAGGCAGCAACTCCGACAGAACTTCTCGCCTGACTGGTTTCAGCTGCCTCAAGTTAGACGAGATGAGTCCCACTCATGGTATCTCATTTAAGATTGTCAGCCAGCTACCTAAAAGGCACCTAGTATTAACAACGAGTCTGGCTGAAGTCAGTGGGAAAATTCCAATTAGAATGATGGAACAAATTATAGTTATTTGTCAGTACGGAGAACTGCAATTCACTGCTTGATCTGCATGTGAAACAATGGGGGAACCTGCTTATGACCATTTATCCCAGCCAGTCTACCCCTAGTGAAGCTGGAACTGCAATCAAAGGGCCAGCGTAGCTGAGTAAGCAAGCCCAGCAGTACCCACGCTCAGAAGAAAAGGACACGGATTTAGTTCTCAGTCCTGGAGGTCTTTCTGTCCACGCATTCCTCAGCCTACATGTAAATCTCTTATCTCTGTGAAATTGTACTTCCTATGCCCTTTGTTTGCAGAAAGGGTGACAAAATGTTCTTAAGATTTAATACAAAAAGGAAAACTAGACACAATTTTCTGGAAATGCAGCCTTTTAACACCGAACGGGAAATTGCCACTAGCTGCCGCTAAGTGGTGTGGGCTTGGCGCTCCCCGAAAGCTGCAACCCAGCGTTTGGGAGCACAGAGCCCACCCTGCCACCGCACCGCTCGGTCAGCTGGAAGGACACGGAGCGGCTCGTTGCCACATGCTTGTTATTAAGCTTTCAAGGCTGACACGGGGTCATTGCCCAGCTCGTGGGTTTTGCCTAAACATGCACAGTCTGGGTATCTGCTTTTGCTGATCTTATATCACAAAAAGGGAACTGAAGTCCTTGAGTGGAAGTCAGCATGACAAGGGGACCACAGACCCAACAGGGCTCCTTCTGCAGTCAAGCAGAAGCTGGACTGAGCCCAGGGAAATTCCACAGATGCTCACAGATCAGGGAAGTGAAATTAGCCATTTGGCACCAGGCATCCCTCTCTTTCTCCATTAGCTCTGTCAAAATGGATTCCAAGAGAGTTTTTCATCCCAGGAAGACTGCAGGCACACCGCTGCAACCCTCCTCGCCCTCCCTCCCATGCTGCCCTAGCAGCCAGCAAGGAGAAAGGGAGCAGAAGCCCCGTGCTCCAAACACGTCTCATTCACGAGCACCTCATTTGTCCACAGACCGGCACACAGATGAGAAATGGAGCATTTTACAAGCTATCACATCTTAAAGTTTCATGTAGTCAGTCAGGAGAATCCACTGTGTGGCCGACATGCCTTTAGATCCCAACTTCTCAGCAGTAAATATTCCACTTTCTGATGATTTATCTGTTGCCTTAAAAAGCTGCCTGCTGCAAGTGTTTTTTAAGAAATACTACAGTTTTTGTAAATTATCACTTACAAGGTGCTATCTGGGTTCCCAAGGCTTTATAGAAGTCTTTTGCTTGAGCAGTTGCTCATGAATTTGTAGCCTAAGACTGCAATTAGATGGAAAGTTACCACTTTCAGCCTAAAATGAAAAAAAAGCCTAAAAAAAAACCCTAAAACCATTCAGATGAAGAGCCAGCTGTATGCTGTGTAACAAAATCCTAAAAAAAGCTGACTGTATTTGTTTTCTTTTTTTCTCGCTGTCAAGCCCACCCTGTTTCAACAGGAGCAGTTTTATAGGATCAAGATGACTGTGGAGGACAGAAGCAAGGACAACTCTCCTCTTCCTCCTCTAAAACTTTACTTTGCAATCCTGGAATGCAAAACACCCGATAGTCCTGTCTTGTTGTGATTATTATACCTACCCGCCTCTCCAGCGGAATGATATTTTTGCTTGTGCTATTACTATTTAGACAAGAAACCAAATGAAAATACTTAGGAAAATATTACTCTCCGCTGAACTTCTGGCAGAGATTTGTATCGCAGATCACAGAAATTTTATGAACCTGGAGTAATTCTAT
The DNA here is from genome assembly GCA_013399115.1 of Anseranas semipalmata. Lineage (NCBI taxonomy): Eukaryota > Metazoa > Chordata > Aves > Anseriformes > Anseranatidae > Anseranas > Anseranas semipalmata. The sequence continues at coordinate 179,976 of VXAA01005294.1, forward strand.
TTATTTAGGTTAAAGTCCATTAAACCTCACATTAAAATCCACAGGTTGCGTTGACTTTAATCCAGCAGGATCAGAGCTGTTTTTCTACCAAGGGCTAACTCTACAAGGTTGAGAAAACCTTGTATTGCTGGCATGCTGTGAGGCACGCTACATCTTTTAAAAATATATATATATTTTTTTTCAAAGATTAGTTTCATGAAAGTACATCTTTCACAGTTCTGAACCGAACCTTAAAAATGAAATACGGGAGAGCTTGGGTTCATAGAAGCGGCCGCGGCAGTAACAGACACCCCCAGCCCGCATTTCCAGCACTCTGGTCTAGACGGAGCAGACGTCGGGGTGATAGGCATTTTGTGTCCCAGCAGTCGCTGTCCCAGATAACTGCTCTCCACGTGTGTCCGTAAAGCTTGTCTGCGGCGTACCAGACATTCATGCCACTTGCATGCTAAGCAGTGTTTGTGCAAGAAATCTCCCGATCTCAGAAAGTACCTGCAGACTCCTTAAACTATGTGATTAAATCCAGTGTTTTCCAAAAGTGTCTGATTTACTTGCATGATTTCTGGATTGAAGGGGCCCTGCCTGAAAGGCTCACTGTACACAGACACTATCAATGCATATTGCACACATCCTGTACCCCGTTTAAATCACAGCACCTGAGATGGGAAGATTCTGGGCAAACGGAGGTGTTCATAAATTGTACCCAACCCCCAGGGAGTCCCATAAGAGGGAGGGCAAATGGTGGCTTAACACCGGCTTGTCCAGCTCCCCTCAAGGTCCAATTAGAACCTCAAATACTGATTTTAGGGCCAGATGGACCTGTTAAAAATTAGTAATTCTAGTATGTTGTAGAGTGAAGCCCATTGCATTTAAGCTAGGGACACCTAATGACAACTTAAACCAACCTAAACTTGTAGAAGCATTTTACTCTCGCTGCTTTAAAGCCATACACTTAACAGTCCCATTTCCTTCTTGCCTCCTCCTCCACGCAAGGCCGAAGGGGTTCTGCCATCAGGAGGGCTGCAGGACGAGCCCCCGAGGTGGTGGCTGGAGCTGTCACGCAGCCGGCAGGGAAGGGAAGGGAAACGGGCATCGCAGTGCCCAGGTATTGCCCACGGCTGACCCACCGGGCACCCCCGACCTTCCTGTGCTGCGGACACTGCCAAAAGCGGCCACCGAGCTGCAGGGGTAAGGCTCGGGTGGGTCTGGTGCATGAGAAGTGTGAGTCAGTGGAGTGATTTTATTTTCTTTCCCCAAATCTCTCACGTTGAAAGAAAAGGCGACTTGTGAGCTTAACGACGAGGATTTGTGGTTTATGCTTCAAGCCTTAAGTTGTTCGCCTCAGGGCCCATGAAAGAAGCTTCCTTTACAGGTAGCTTTTCTGTTTACTTTGTGTGCTATGTGATTTGTTGAGTCATTTGGACACATTTTCTCTTCAGATAATTGCAGATTTCTAAATAATATAATTTTTGTTGTAATATGTTAGCATCCTTGTAAACATATTGAAAACAGTTTTACTGTCTTTTACGAATCAAGCCTGAAAAGCGCATATGGGAATAAAGTATTAAAACCCAAAGCACACAGGGAAGAAGCTGGAAACATTTCCTGACTGGAACAACAGGTTCTGAATTCACGAAGGACTCTTCCTCCTGTGATAACTTCAGTTCAGTTGTTCTGAGCGTAACACAAGAGATAAGGAAAACCTCTGCCTATCTGAAGGTATTACTGTTCTGCTACAGAAATACACAAGCATGGTGGAGAAAAGCATCCAAACAGAAACCTGGGCACCCAGCGCAGGGCTTGTGCGTTTTACAAGAGGGCATTCATGTATTTTAATTACCTAAACATTAAGCTTCAGCTACGCTCGACACTACAATTTAGTCATTTTAGGAAATTACATTTGTTGAATGAATCCCTTATAATTAGAAATTCATGAACCTCTTCACAGTTTCTACCACAGGAGCTGTATGCATCTGAATTATAAATTTAACCACTCCTGCACAGATCCCAAGACAGGATTAATCTCACCGTGCAGACAGCAACCGTGAAAAGTGAGACCCACGCAAGTGCTGGGAAAACTCAGTGACATAACCAATGGAAAGAGATGACTGAAGTGCTCATATATTTCTAAACAATTTTATGAAACCATTTCCACAGGTGTAAATAAAGCACCTACAGCGAAAAACTTCTGCAAGAAAGTTCTGACAGTCTCTTCCCTCAAACATCTTCCCTGCTCGCTCCGCAGGTGCACTGCGTGCTCCAGTCCTGCTCCTGAAATGATTAAACAGCACCATATCTGAGAGACAGCCAGAGCACCAAAGGTCTCTAAGCGTTCGTTTTGCTTGGCAAGCAGTCGTTCTGCCTGGAGTCCTCCATCAGCCACCACATTTCAGGCTCTGCAGAGGTTCTGCAGAAGGTGAAGACAAGCCTTTGTGCAGGGACACAGGTGCTTGCTGGGAATTGCCTACGAGTCGCTAGCCACGCGTCACAGAGCAGAATAAAGAAATAAAAAGACCTATCCTTGTGGCTACCACCTCAGCAAGTATTTGAGGGAATTACCCAGCTCAGTGAGCTTCCAGTGGTACAGATGAGTAAAAGTCCCATTTTGAGTCTCAGACTGCTGCCTCGGGACCATCCTGCCACTGGAGCCGTGTTGGTGGCGAGGGGAGGCTTTCTGCTCCATTACTCCTGCACGTTGGGGCCAGAGCTGACACACGCTAAACGCTAACATCCTGCAGCAGCAGCAGCAAAACTCTGGACCAAGGAAATGAGCTACTTGGGAGGAATGGGTAAAAAAAAAAAAAAAAAAAAAAAAAAAAAAAATGGAATTTCAACCAAGTAAATACTTCTACACATGAAATAACTAACAGTCCAGAAGTCTCAGTGCCTCACAAGCAACACAGACATAGGCCAAATCTTAGCTTAACTACTGATGAATGTAGCTTCAGAATGAACATGCTGCTATTGCACTCACGTGCCTGCTTTTAGTGTTAGGCATGGAAGAAAAACCGCACCTCTTGGTTTGATGCAAGTGTTGGACCTATCGAACGTGGCACATCATGGGGAGCAATGCTTAACATTCTCCCCTCTACCAACAGTAAAAGCAGAAGTGGTTGTTTTTTTTTTCCCCATCTCAGATACACTGCATTCAACACTAAGGTTGGAAGCCACAGGGGTTGAAAGACATTCTACAATGATTCTGAAAAACATAATTCATTGGTAATTACAAAGGAACTGCAGCCTTTGTAAAGCTCTGTAACAACGAAAAGCTACGCAGTGCTAACTCATAAATCCACATGTAACAAACAGGGCCTGAACCCAGTGAAATCACAGCACAGACAAAAAACCAGCAGCAAAAGGCTTCAGAGAAAGGAAAGTCGATACAAGAACACAGCTTTCTACAGTGGGAAAATCAGATACGTTCGGATCGATTTTCCAAACAAGATGAAGCAAGCCCAAAGCTACGGTAGCTGTCTCTGTGCTAAAAAATGTATTAATATAATAGTATATATATGCAACTGGGGCACTGCAGGTCTTTGCTTCCCGCAAACAGCTTTGCTGCGGCGTGCTCTGCCGCGGGAGCGGCCGGGCCACACGCAGGCAGGGGCTGCGAGCTGGGGCCCGGGCGCCGGGGAGCAGGCTTTGTGCCAGCGCGTCCCCGCGGGAGGGCAGCTGGCAGCGGACAGGTACCCTCGCACCCAAAGGGGAATTTGGCACCTCCGTGAGCCGCACGCTGCCCCCGGCCCTTGCCTTCCAGCAACTGCAGGGTCAGGAATTTAGAGTGGTTTTGAAGTGAGACGCTAACGCTGTGACAAGAGGCACAAGCAGCTCCTCACCTTTAAAGCCACGGACAGAGAATATTCCAAACTTCTTGTGAATATCAACAGCTCTGGTCAGTTTTTATCCGCCTTTCAAACTCAGAGTACCAGTTCCTTGGTCATGTTGTTCTCTGTCTCCTTTTGAGGTACATTTCTCAGAACTTACTGATTTTTCATTTTCATGTATGCCATGCTGTACTACATTTAGTATTAAGCTCATTCACCACTGTCCCAATTTCTCTTCAATACTTTCAAGAACAACAGAAGACATATTTTGTTTTTGAAAATGGGCAAGCAAAGAAAAATGGAGTTCCAGGCTAAGACCAATGCCTTCAGGAAACTTCTACAGCCGTGCTATAAATCCTCTCAGACATACCATGGAAACACTGGCTAACACAGATCCACTCTAAGCTGTATCGGTATTGATTACGTATTTGTGCACCTACAAGCCCCTATCCATGCCTCCAGCACACAAAATTTCAGATGATCTATACTGCAAATGAATACAAGCTTGCAAGTCGAATCAATCACTACACCAAAATCACAGGGACTCTGGAATCATTGGTTGTTACTGCAGTACTGGTATTTTACAAGCATACTCGCACTTTAACAAAATTAATTACAGTAGCTAACATTAAAAAAAAAAACTCTATGTTGTTTTCACTTTATGTTGTGCCAAACAGTAAGTTACCAATGAATTATTCAGAAGATCTATAGCAGAAAAACTAAAGTTGACTTTGATTTACTAAGGCCTTACAAACACTGGTGAAATTCAGGAGTAGGCAAATTGGAAGAAAGTATTCATTAAGAAATCCACAAAGAAGATTTTTTGTATTGCCACATATGCATGGGGTACCGGCAACCAAGTCCTTCATTTCAGGAAAAAAGAAATATTCTGCTTTAATTTCTTTCTGGGAAAGCCACAATATTCTTTACTTTGGAAAAAAGGAGACTGATTAAAAAAAAAGTTACAGAAGTTGCCCAATGGTAGTATTGGATATTTTAGTTTATAACTCCCCCCCCTCAGCTTTTAATTTTTTTTCCTAATTTTTGTCATGCCAATAACCTGCAATGCATTTCATGTCAGAAACACCCATCATTATAGTTACTGTCATGTGCAGACTGCCTACTGCTGTGAAGTGAGACAGCTCTCACATCTCATTCACTTGAGACACCTCACATCACCGAGACTCAGAACAGCAAACACCATTGAAAGAGATTCCTGCGTCTTCCCACGTGTGGCCAGCAGGCAGGGGAGCTCCACAGCCAGGCTGCTGCTATCGGGCCATGCTCTTCAGCACTCACGACCTACTCCTGGCTCCATACTCCTGCAGGAAAATCTGTACCCATATTCAAGCTGCTGATTTTAAAAAATCTGTATAGAGAGAGGAATGTAGACATATTATGTGTTTTCTTTTTTAAATGGGAAATTGAACCTTCCAGAACATGACTAAAACCTTTAATTTAATTCAAGAAAATCTACCATATTTAAGGCTTTCTCACATCCAGCACAGAATTACTGAAAGTTTCGGTGCTACTGCTCAGGAAATCCATTTTTTCTTTCTAATTTTTAGGGAAGTGAAAGAGTCCAGCAGAGAACAGGAAAGAGATAACAGAAGAGTGCAATGGAGATTTAAGCTAAGCAAGGACCTGAACCACGTTATCCCACGTCCCCAGTGAGCAGTTTTATCATGAGGCTATACCTACACGCGCATCTACTGGTTTTCTACTCTTTCCACGAAGAGATTCCAACAGCTGCATTACTGATTTGATGCAGAAAGAATTATGTCAGGACTTGTGTGTAAAATGGATTCTTGCTTTCCACCTGACATTAGAACTGCACATCTTTTTTCGCCTTCCAAGGTTACAAACATCATCAGCTACAAGCTCAAAAATGCAGAAATCTGAACCCAGGTCTTCAGTGGTAGAAAGCATTGCAGCTCTAGTCTTCAGTCTAGTCATTCTTAGTGGTTTAGACTCACTAGGCCTTTTCTGCTGATTTGCACTTTCTGTTTAATGTTTTTTATTCGGTTTAGCTCCCCTTAGTGACTCTTGCGTTTGTTATTCCATGAGAAGACTGCAGTCAGAAACCCATAACACCACCAGATGAGCAGTTTGTTTCGTCACTCAGAAGCCCGTAGAGTCTGTGGGGTCTGACCCCCATTTAAGCTGCTCTGACTGTGGAAGCCGCAGGAATACACATAAGACAAGGCTTTGAAAAATTTTCTATCAGAAACCTGTGTCAGCAAAAAAATCCACTCTTTGCTAACATTTTTGATTACAATCAGCTCATTTCAAAGAAGCAGTTTGTTTCAAGATCCTTTTTCAGAAGGCACACTTGAAGCAGAAAAGAAACTGGTCACACTGGTAAATGCTTTAATATTATTTCTTTCTTCTTTTAAAATCTGACATTTAAAAGCAGAATCAATGTTTAACTTGAAATCAAACTGATTTTGTTTACTACATAGGTATGTGAAATTGACAACCCAAAAATTAAGCTGGACAATATGAATTCATTCCCTAGAGCTATGCACTGAAGTGTTTGCTTTCAACCTGCATAAACACACTCCAGGAATGTGAGGGGGTGCAGGAAGAGAGACAGAGGTTGATAGTTGGATGCTAACTTCAAAGTCTCTTAGAAAATGAGGGAGAAATTAATTTCTTGAACAAGAGAACTGAAAACAAATTAACCATATTAATGCAAAAAAGGATTAGGCCACAAATTGCTAGTCTGTATTTATATATCCTCCCTGCTATAAAAACTGCCTTTGATAACGAGACTTTCAAATTAGTCATTCTCGCTTCACTTTGAAATTGAAGTCTGTATTTGATGGATGCTTTGGGCCAGACCCTTACTGATTGAAGCCTTCATCGCTGGCCATCACACGATGACTATCATCAAACTGAATTACAAATTAACTCAGATGCACTGTATCATATTTTTAGGCCCATAGTTGACATGCAAGGCTGTTCCCATCAGAGTGAAAAACTATTACTGAAGCCCAATAGATTGCTTGGCACAATGCTGTTCATTTACAAACAAGGTGCGCAGCATCCTGGTTCTGTGAGGACCGCAGGACCATGGCCTCTATCTCAGGAAAGGCAGCGGTCTCTGTGACACAGAGATAAAGCCAGCTGGGGCTCAGACACTCCAGTAAGCATTTGTCTGACAATATTAGGTAGTTAATACGGCCTTCTCCACGGTTATGATAGATATCTGTATCTACACAATTACTGATAGAAGTATTCTTGACTTGCTGTTTACATTTAAGGAGACTGTGGCTAGAAACTCTTATGCCACTGACTCTTATGCTAGTAAGGGGTTAAACGGACAGCTTCAAACAGGCAATTAACCCTTCCCACTGCTGGGCCAGCTCCGGGCCAGCTCCAGTCCAGCTGCGAGCTCCAGCCAAGTGTTGCAAAGCTCAGCTGTTCTGCTGAAAAGGCACACGGGCATCACTAGCGCAGGGTTTTGCCCCGGCACGCCCGCCAGACAGCCGAAAAGTGTTTAATACAGGCTTCAATGATTCTTGAATTCAACGGGCAACACATACGGCCCCTGAGGGCCTGTCACGCAGCTGTAAAACGCGCAGCCTTTCCTTCCTTCACGGCGCTACGGGGCCGGGGCTCAGAGAAGCCCCCAGCAGAGGACGGGGGGACAGGCCCCTCTCCCCGCTGCCAGGCCTGGCCGCAGGCTGCCTTCGGGCTAGCACGCAACAGCGAGGCCCTGTTTTGCTTTGCGTCGCTGTGGTGCTGCACGGCACGGCAGTTATCCCCTCACGGAGCAAGTCAGGACCTCTTCCGAACGAAAGGCCGACTGCTGAGCGATGAACAAACCTAAGAGCGTCTGTGGAGAAAAAGTAATGATGCCAGCGTTAGGCGCTGCTTGCGGACACAGCGTTTGGGCCTCAGCGAGCAGCCGTGCTGTGGTCACCGAAACTCAGACCTGGGGAACCTGCAAAGAGAGCTGCCACCACTGCTCCAGGCAAATCATCTGCAACCATCATCCACAGCCATTCACCAGAGAATTAGGAGTGCTCCAGCAAAACCTTACAAACGCTTCTCTCACACACAGCATTTTCTCCCTGCACAGCTACAACACACTCACAACCCAGCTGTATAGACTATTTTACTCCTGAAGTGGCATCTACAAGTGTCCCAATTTCCACTTCAGCCTGCCTCTCCACCAGACCGTGGGTCACACTTGACTTTAAGGAGGACACAGGAACTGGCAAAGCAGAAGCAAGCGAAGCTCAAGTGCAGGCCAGACATGCACTCCGAGAGCCACCTGCGTCCAGCGACCCAGCGGGCACAAGCAGGACATACACTTCATTCCAGCAAAGCCTCTACAAAACCTGCACTCGACGATGCACCTTCTTATTCACTCTACCTACTCGGTGCCGTATTTTACTATTAAAGGAGCACTGCTGTCACAGTTAATCAAACTATGGCCTTAAAAATGCTGACAGGCATTGCTTTTAACTTTTATATCTTGTCTTGCAAACGTCCATAAAGTGAAACAGACCCCTCAGCAACCAGCAACTGCTAGTGTTTGGAGGCCCTTTTCTAACTGTGCTAAACAGTGTCTTCACACAGACTATCCAAGGGCACAAGAGTTGGCCGTGAGTTACAGGGATGTCCCGACAGACTAGGTAAAACTAGCAAGTCCAGCGAGTATGCCTCACCTCTACAGGCATAGGGGAGGTTCAGCCCTACGCGTGCCTCAGCAGAACTAAATGACTAGATAATTGGAAAGAGGCCGCTTACAACCACAAATGCAAGAAATGCCTTTGTAACACTGGAGCACATCTAGAGCACGCATTTTCCACATTAAGCCCAGTTGATTTAGTGACAATATAAAGGCTGTCTTTTGCTGTCTTTCTGCAGAAACCTGGGGCTTCCTCATGACTCCTCCTTCACATAACTAAACCTTCACAATCATCTTCTGTATGAACATAAACAGAAACAGACCAAAACCAGAAAACCAAAAACCTAAAGGACAAATGAAACACTACGGGCAGCAGAATAACAAGGCACCAGACTAGAAGTGACAAAACGCTGACAGCTGAAACACATATGTAGTAAAAGTAAGACCAAAGCAGACTGTACGCTGCAGACCTCAAGCTAAGTAGTATTGCGCCACACCTCATCCTGGACACAGATAAAGCATCTGGAATAAAGAACCGCCGGCAGAACAATCGACAAAAACAACAAATGGCACAAACCTCTCAACCAGAAAGGCAGTAGCAAAGGTACAGAAGAAACATAAAACTCAGAAATGTCAAGTCCAGAGACCCAGAGACCCTCACTCCCCTGAACGGCATTGCAGTATTGCTATGAGTGATAACAACTCTCAGCTACAACCTAAGAGAAACAGAATTCAAAAGCTTTAGACTGTTGAAATCTACTGAAGTCAAATCATTACAGCTAATAATTTGCTGCCAAGCACTTGCGTGCTGCTTTGCCATTGCTGGCAAGCCGCATGGAGCAGATGCACTGCGAGCTGCCTGACTGCAGCAACCAAAGGGTTTGCTGAGGGAAGGGAGCGTGCTGTGTCTTGTCACATCTGCCCTCCAAGCAAATACACGTTACGCATGCAAAACCTGGCGAACAAATGACCAAACACCTTGCCTTTGCAAGTGCCTTTGTGTAAGCGTTATGACTCAGTTTGCTGGTAGGCCCTCCAACTGAATTAATTTACTGTGGTAAGGAAAATCTCAGCAAAGTAAAATTTAAGCTGTACAAACACTTGCAAGAGTTTCTAAATGCCTTTTTTTTTTTTTTTTTTTGCAGCCAAGACCTGCTTGTTTGGGCAGGTGCTACCAGTGTTATGGGAGCGTCCATGGTACAAATTCCTCCATTCAACCGCCTTCACAAGGGAAAGGTGCCCTGCTTCTGATTTCTGCTCTAATCACAACAGCAACAAAATGACTTGACTGAAAAAGCTTCATTTTTTTCTGCCCAGGCTCCCCTTAGTACCTTATTTTTTTCCAGGCTATGGTCCTAACAGGGTTTAGTTACAACAGCTGGAGGCTCTCATCAGGGCATACAGCATTTCTTTAAGAGGTTTTCTTGTTTCAGACCCAGTTCTAATACAAACTGCTCCTCAGTATTATTTTGTCTCTTATTCAAGGTTATGTGAACTCTGTGAATACGTGCACACCAACGAGTCTTATATTACACAAGATGTTGTTAAAAACAAGTCCTTAAGCATGCAGAGAAAACTTTAGAAATGCAGTGTAACCAGCGCGTGACTCTCTGACGCAGTGGTTTCAGACAATGCCATCTCTTCTCACAAATTTAATCAAGACAGTGATTCTAATTACACAAGTTGGCAGCACAATTCCTTGCTGATCATTCCGACACTGATGCATTGTATTTATCCTGTCATTCCGACAAGTCTCCCTGTAATTTCTGAAAAAATCACCATTTACATTCAGGTGTGTAAAGCAACAGTTTGCCTGTAAAAATTCTATGAATTGAACAGGCTTTTGTAGTACCCACAACTTAAATCCTGTAAGCTACAACAGAACATTTATTTTAAGGCAGGAGATAGAGGGTATTCTTCATTTCCACATTTAATGAAATAAAATTAGCACATTAGCAAATGTATCTGAAATTACAAAATAATCCCTCACATGCTACACTACTGGGCTTTCACAGATCATCAACAGGTCCTGCTAGTCTGAATTAGATCAAGTATACTGCAATGTGCTTAGGGTGCCACTTACTTCTATAAAGATACTATGGTTGTATTTACTTCCATTGGCTTTCGAACCAACACAAGACAGACAGTGCAGTTCATCAGTATCACTTATTTTCCCGTCTTTCTAGTCTGCTATTCATTTAGCTTAACCCACGATCCTTCTAACACATATATTCTGAATATCATCTTTCAAAGAAATTGAGGGGTTAGGACAACCACGTGCCCATCAACAGTACTCACACACTTAAATTTTGGCATGTTTTTGCATGCTTTAGTGGGTGGCGTCCTGATCCCACATGCAGGGTACAAGCAGTAAGAGTACAAGTTAGTAAATAATACAGGATACTTTCATTTTTTATAGAATGGAATTGCAGTGTTCTTAGAAACTGCAGCTTTCGTGTTTCACAATGCATAAGCTGCAACTTTGGCACAACCAAGCCTTTAGAGGATAAACAGATCTTTTTAAATCTGGAAAAAAAAAGATTAAATCACTCACTGTCCAAGCATGTCTTGAGATTCTTTGTCAGTTCATAAGATCACAGCAAGAGAGAAGACAACAGGGTGGAAACTGTTCAGTGCTATGAACAAGTGGGGGCTGCAGCAATGATAGGAAGATTACCTGAAGCAGTTTCATTATTCACCATTCCTCATAAATACATGCAAATACCCCTAGGAATACTCTGCACGCATTGGAATTCTGTGAGGGTTCCTATCATTGCCAGAGTGCAAAGGGGGATGTAACAGAATTCCTTAGTCTTGAAGGACCTACTTCACTTCTGAAAACTAGCAATGCTTCACAGAGAAAATAGAAAAAAAAAATCAATCCACCAACTATTTTTGCTGTTCAGTTTTTTCTAACTATTCAAGTAAATGATGACACTGGACTAGATCCATCAGTTGTACTTGTAATCATCATCGATTTCATTTCATTCTTGTGTCTCCCTGTCCTTGACAAGCGCCAAATTCTAGCTCTCTGTAAAAAATGCTTGGCAAATGTATATACTGAAAGAGAGGCCTACGTGTAGCTTACTATAACTTTAAAATGCCAAAATTTAAGCTTGAATAAGCTGAGAGCGCTCATTTGATATGAACATTATCTTTACACTTTTTAAAAAATAACTAATTGCCTCTCAACTTTCAGCTTGAATTAGACACTGTGAATTAAACTCAGCTATTCGGCTTTTATATTAACAGCTTTGTTTGCTCACTCCTTCAATACTGTTCAGATTTAACTAAGAAACAACTTTTAACAGCCCAATATTGCATGTTTCAGAAAGCAGTAAATGGATTCTCACAACTTCTGCAGCTGCCCCCCACCTCGCCAAGGCCTTGACATGCCTGCAAGGATTGAAAATGCTGCTACTGTTGTTTAGGTACTAAAATGTGAGGTTATCTCAGTAGATCACTCCCACTCCAGTCGCTTTGCTGGCTATGCAAGATATCTGCTGTAAAAACTGTTCTTCGTGGCCTTTCCTTGTTTGCTACTAAATTAATCTGTTTTCTTTGCACGTCCTTGGCTTTTCTAACACTGGCAAGTGCTCGTCTTTTATACCATCCCTTTCTATCACTTCAAGTCTGTGTTAGAGGACAAAAAGACATTCTGCAGTTTACTGAAACAAGAAAAACATTAGCTGGTCAGACTGGAAAAAATATGAACGATTCATTTGCTTTAGCATTCCAAAAATGAGTTTTTTTGGTAGCTAAAAATGTGCTTGTAATGATTATTTTCAACTAACCTGAAAATAATGAAACTGTCTTCATTAGTTGTCTATTTAAAATAGGAAGAGTTACAGAAGTAAGACCACCGAAGTTTTAAGAGACGGTCATGCAAGGCTAATTTAAGCCTCTCTCTTTCCTTCTGCATCCCCACCTCTCTCACTCTGGGTGTTCTGCAAGCCATGAATTTTGATGTGTCCTCCACACTAGGGAAATGGGAAGTAAAAGTCTTCAAAGAGGAGAAAAAGTCCCCTCCAGAGCTGTCTTCTGCATATTACGCACTTTGTACTGCCTCGAGTGATTTGATTTTTTAGAGCTGTTTTTATTATACGCCATCCTACTCTCTGTGGGACCTACTCCCGAGGGATTTTTCCACAGCTACAAACTTAGAAAAGTGATTTATGTGGTGACCACGAAACACACAATGCACTGCTATTCCCAGGAAGAATAAAAATGAAACGAAACCCACTCAACCTCGAGGATATGCCTCCCACCAGGAGAGCAGGTGGGTTCAGGTCTGTTGTACTGCTTTGAACTCCTTTGTACTGCTGAAGAGCAAAACAGCAGCTCTGTAGGCAAAATTTGAAAGAGCACGGTGTGATGGTCAGAAGAGAATATGGAGTAAAGCTCAAATGCACAAGAGACTACTTCAGAAGATGGTGCTCCTTGGGGTGAACAGCTTGAGACAAAATCAGCAAGACAGTACCGATGTATCTGTAGATTACATTTGGTGATGTTCAGACAGCTGTGGTCTCCTAATGGACAACAAGGCTCCTCACACCTACTGCTCTTTCTGCAATAAGCTAGCTCAACGCGGAACTGAGCGACAGTGTGCTAGGTTCGTCCAGAGAACCTACAAGGAAAAAAATACTCTTCATTATTTTCACGTGCTCTGCCTGGAAATACTCTGAAAAAGCCTCATGAGGATTTAGGAGACTGAACTGGAATGACTTAGGCTATCGCATCTGAAGCATAAAATGTTGCTATTACCAGTGCCTATTTTGCCTCAAACTGCACAAGCACATTCGTAACACACCTCCTACAGTGCCCACAGACAAAATGGAGAATCACTGGTTACAGTGATAGAAAGCACTTCCCCCAGAAGGAAAACAACAACAACAAACATGCACAAGAAACAAACCCAGCAAGGAAACTAAAAAGTGTTCCCCTTCTTACCTTCCATGAACAGGATTCCTTAAACAGTAAGAGAGAAATCTAGAAATTATGAGTCCCTCTTCCGATTCTGTTACTGACTTTCCATAACATCTCGAGGAAGTTAAATAAAACCTTTGTGCCTATATGTATTTGCCTGGCAAGAAGAACTCTTACCTACTGTACTTCACAGCTTTGCCCAAGTTTTTGTGAAGCAGTCTGAAAACCTCAGAAAAGCCATACTGAGGTACACAAAAACATAACTACAGCATGCATCTCTTTCTCCCTTGTTTCTCTGTATTTGCAACCCATGGCCATCAACGCATGCAATCTCAAGTGTCTCAACGCTGCAATCTCAACAGCTGGCTGTGTGAAGAGGGCTCTGCTACTGCAACCACTCGGTTGTCCAAATGAGCCTTGAAAACCATCAGCGAGAGGATCCTCTGAGAAAGTAACCTCAAAACACTGGGACTGTCTCCCCTTCAGTCCCAGCAGACAGATCTCTCTGAATTCTTACACAGAGGTGTACACTCCTGTGTGCATTTATTACACAGACTAGATTTTAATTAGGCTTGATCACTGAAGGCAGGGGCAGCTTTCTCTAGTGGTCCAAGAAAGCAGAAAGAGGCAACAGAGAGGAGCAAGTTTACAAAAAGCCTGTGATAGCAAGTTGGCAGAGGCCACAGCAAACAGATGAAGACACCCTGGGTAGGTTAAATGGTTTGTCCTATCTTATGCTCATTGTAACTGCAGGACTGTTGTCACGCTCTTCATTTTTAGAATAAATAACCATTTTGAAAAAACAAATATAGGGAAAGCAAAACAAAACAGTATCACTGCCTTTTTATGACAATCCAATTCCCTGAAAACTCATTCTTCTCAATTTGCCTTGCTTTATTAAAAGTGTGCTTGCCAAGTTGAGATAACATCTCTTACTATTATAATTTTGATCTATGAAGCAATTCATGATTTGCTCTTTGTCAGCTCTGGTGCAACCTTTGGCTCTGATTCTGGATACAAACACATGAGCAGCATTCAAAAAAACATATCAATGGAATTACTTAACTTAATTTTCCTCCTCAAGCTTCCCTTGTGTTTTGAAAAAAACATTTAGTAATTGTGCTCTGAAAGCAGACTTTGAGGAGAATGTGTCAGCAGTTAGCGTTGTGCCCCTAATTAAACCAGCATATTTATGCTCTCCATAAATTCCCTCTGAAGCCACAATATAATTGCTTCTATATGCCAATTTTCATAGTGTACGCAAATGTTTTCTCATTATCAGCATTGCCTTACTGACTGCTGAAGATAAGGTCCCCATCTAGCAATGCAAAGGAGTCTTAAGCCCTCTCTGCCATGCATCAATGAGAAACAGGAGCCATCCACAGAGAGCCTTCTGCTCCTCTAGAAAAATCTCTCCTAACTAAACAAGAATATTACCATTTCTAGATTATTTAAAGAGACAACTAAGTGTATACTTTCTTCTTCTTCTTCCCCTGACCTAGTATCCCTTACACAGAATGTCCTTAATTTTTGCTGCGACTCCTTCAAATACTGATTTATGTTCCCTCGGGTATTGTTGCTTTCTGCAGTTGGAGAGCCTTTCGCATATATCTGAATGTCCTGAAGTTGTCATCAAGTTCAGAGAATGACTGTTGCTATAATCACACCTACAAGTTTAATTTATTTTCTTGCAGTTTTGGAAAAAAAAAAAAAAAAAAAATCTATAATAACAAATGAAAATCCAGAAATGGCTCACAGCCAACAGTCAAGAAAACACATAAACCAACAGCAACAGAACATCCTGTGTGCTAAATGCCATGAACACCAGTAGGTTGTGTTATTTCTCAGTGTCATTGAAGAGGCACCGCTTGTCATTAGTCAAATCTGGTCACTGTCCCATTACAGGCTGTACCACATCCAATCAAGAGAACGGACTTTGTCCAGGGGTGCAGGATCAAACCCAAAGTCATCCAATACAAATTACTCAACTTCTGTAAATCTCTGTTTAACCATTTGTAAAAATGGGTATTTTATCATCCAGCTCTGTGAAATGCATGGATGGAAATCATATGTAACAATAATCTGTCAGCATACACCTCAATAGCATGGCAAAATGAAAAATTGCTCAACGTTGTAGATACAAAGCCTGTCCTCTTCATGACAAAGCCATAATCCTCTACCTGAAAAATGTGTTTTCAGAAAGAGATGTTGTCATAATGTTGGGAAAGGACAGAGGCTGTTTTACCCAATGTGCCCTTACACTTCTACAACTATTTTTTTAGAGACAAATCAAGTGAGTACTGCAGAAGTATCCTTTCCTGCATGGTTTTAAACTTGTTTTGAGGAAGAACTGTATTTTCCACAGAAAAGCAGGGGCAAAATAAAACCATGAAAGTAATTTCAGCAGATGTGTTTGGAATAGGTACTATTTCATATTAATGAAAAATCAGATCATAAAATAGCCTGTGAACTAAGAAAGCAGCAGTCAAACACCTATATTAAAAACAGTAGAGTTTTCCCCATCATAAGACAAGTTCAGGATATTGTTTTAGAAACAATAAAAGCTAAATCAGCATTTTAAAATTCCATAAAACAAGAGAATGTCTGATAAGGGAAAATAACTTATACGAGTAACAATTTTATTTCACAACGCAGTTTTATAATTCTACATCTATACAATATAGTTTGTCATTTGGTTTCAAAGTCATCAGGCACAGGAGGAATGCAAACTTGTTTGGTTTGCACACATCACCAGAAAATTTAAAAATATTTTCAAAATAAAAGATGTTAATATTACGTAAAACTGAGAAAAAAAACAATAAATACTGATTTTTACAGCTTAGTTCTATTGAAAGGAAGGCTGGATAGCAGTCACGTTAAAAACCTGAGCTGACCTCTTGTTTTCTTCTTTACTGTAGCAAGCAATAAATAAGGTTGCCAGGGTTCAAGAGCAAGTAATTCATTACTAAATTTATGGAAGGCTTCACTACAGAAATCAATAAATAGTGACTAAAGAAGGCATTATGAATAAAACAACATCTTCATGATACTAACTATCATAGTAGTATAGGTAAATAGGTAACTCTATTTGAGAGGATAGCAAAGATTTTCTTTGTAGTAAGTATATTCCCAATCAGTCCCTGGAATATAATTTGCATTCAATAAATTATTCAGCATTTTGCAGATGACCTCAATGCTGAGACAGGTTAAGTTCTGTCCCATCTTTCTGCAAGATCACATGTAAACACAGGGGGTTCTCTGGACCTGGTCAATGTCACTCTTACTTCCAGACTGACCCTTTCCTACAAGTCCACAGTGGAATGGGCTTTTCAGAAGGACCTGAACAAATATCTACATCAATAAAGAAGTCTAAGAGAGCACATAAATGTGGCTGCTCAAATAAGAGTTGCCATTCCAGAATCTTGCCTTATTTTTGCCAAAACTGGTGTTATCTATATAGATACATACAGACATACAAATATATATATATATGCATATATATACACGCACACGTATTAGATCAATAAATATATCACAGAATCACAGAATGGTTGAGGTTGGATGCTTGATCTCCACTGGTATATCAAACAAGAAAGGTGCAAAGAGACACTGTTGTCTAGTTCTATTATCAAGGAGCAAAGGGCTGGAAGGTACTGTCATTACTCATTACACAGACAAAGGTTGTTTTCATGTAAGGCTCCATTCTAGAAAAACAAACATGTCAATCCACCATCACTGCCAGGGAAATAACTGATGAAAAAGCAGATTATTCACTGGCCTAATTTGGTAACAGGATGCTAGTCTGTAAAGAGAACTGAAAGGTACTGCATTTAAACAGAATTACGCAGAGAACTGAAAGGTATTGCATTTAAACAGAACTACCCAGACAAAGAGATCCAGCGTGGGGGACATCTGGATAGCTAACAGGTTGGCAGAAAAGGGCATGAGGATTATCATGAATCCTAAAGTATGCGCAAGTGCAAGTGTCATGCTGCTGTATGAAAAACAACTGTTGGATTGCAAATATAAACAAGATAGAGCCATGCTACCAACCCTTCTGCTCCACTCAGCCCCGCTAAGATGTCAGGTGCAATCATGGTCAGTTTTTGGCACTGTTGTTCCAAAAAAAAAAAAAAAAAAGGCAGCAAATTGATCAGAATCCAGAAAAAAAAGGAGTGATATTTGTGAATGGTCAACCCTGGTGTTGGAAATTAGCAATGATTGACCTGTGGGGGTGAAGAAGGGGGAAGAGAACATAACGCCCCTCATATATATAAAAAGTTGCTGTAAAGAGAAAGAAAAACATTTTTGGCTTCATCGGAATACAGTAAAAGTTAGAGAGAAAGGTCTGTGAGATACCAATAAAAATACTCGGTGGCAAGGACAGTATGCACTAGAATAATTTGCCTAGGGAGACTGTGGAATTAACACGTTGGGATAGATTTAAGAACAGGTCAGATCAACATCCATCAGGAATTATAAGCATAGCTGAATCTGTCTTGGGGCAAAGGATGCACCTGGTGTTTTCTCAAAATTGTAAGATGAAGCTAAGGTGAATTCCATGTCGTACAACACTATAAAATACAGAAACACAGGGAGCAGAAAACAGAGTATGTTTGGCAACCCATCTTCAACCACAACAACAACAGCAACAATTCAGATCTTGCTTTGTGTTTCACTTCTGGTTTATACACTTCACACACAACTACAAAGAGAACTTCCACTCCTCCATTTGCAATAAGAGACATCCTTATCCCAGAGCAAGCATTTGCAACCTTAATACGGTGTGGTTGAGATACAGACTGCTTATGGCAATGTCTAATTCAAATCTGAAGGAAGGGAAACTATATATAGCAGCTTAATTTCTCATTTATTTTGTGTTTCAAGGGACATTTTACATGTGCACCATCCTCAACCCATCAGTCTTCAAGGGTGTGTTTTACATAGATTTCTGAGCTTTTAGATTCCTTCTGTTGCTATTTTGCAGAACTAGCACAGCTGCTTTCACAAAGCTCCTGCTTTTCATGAGATACTAACATCCAACCTGGGGAGGTACGTATGAGAAGAATAAGGAATATAGAAGGGTAGAAGAAAAGTGTGGTGCAGGAGGCACTCAAGGAAAGCAGAAAATTAAGCATGTGGGATTAAGTGAATGGGGAAAAGGTGCTGAAAGGACTCTTCTACTCTGAGTACTGATGAGAGAAGGGGTTGTGAAGCTTTGAAAAGATGCATAGAATCACAGAATCACAAAATGGTTTGGGTTGGAAGGGACCTTACAGATCACCTAGTTCCAACCCCTCCGCCATGGGCAGGGATGCCACCTACCAGATCAGGTGGCCCAAAGCCCCATACAACCTGGCCTTGAACACCTCCAGGGATGAGGCATCCACAGCTTCTCTGGGCAACCTGCTCCAGTGCCTCACTGCCTTCTGAGTGAAGAGGCATGGTTGGAAGTCAGGGAGGTAGGAAGGCACAGGCTGAGCTGCTAAGGGAAGGGATCGAAGAGGAAGGTGCAGGGAACTACGACGAAGAAAAGCCTTGAGAAGATGGATGGTGTCAGGGAAGGAGAGTTATTACAAATAAAAGACGGGGTTTCCTCCCATAGCTTTGAGTCTCCTATAACAAGGCGATATAGAGGCACTATCTGAACTACTATTGAGGGATATGTATGTGATAATTCTGGAACAACTTAGGAAGCTAAGGTATTTTATCCTACATCTCCTCCGGGATAGAGGCTGACAAATCTGGCGCTGGTAATCGAAGCCTTTCATCTGCCATTTATAGCTCTGTAACACAGTGGAAATAGGAGCCTTACTCTCAAAGCTGGAGGAAAAAATCATTAGAACAATATAAATTTGTAACATGTTACAAGTTCATGACATCCCCCATTTTGAACATTATTTTACCAGAAACGTTTTTTTGTGTGAAACCCCTTTCTGCAAGTTTCTAAATTCTTACTCAAAAGGGTTTAGCATGTTCAGAAGGTAACAAACCAGGTTAAGAAACAGGTCCCACTCCTGCCAGCCTTGCCCAGCTATCCAATCCTCAGATGAGCAATAGCAGCTACTGACTCCAGGATAAGCAGCTGTGATTCATGCCAAGTCATTTAAGCCAAGATTAAAAAAAAAAAAAAGTTAATTTTCTTAGTATGTTAAGACAATTTTTTTCACGTGCTTATTATAGCTACCAAACTGTACCAAAGCTGGAGATCTGGACAGTGAATAGGTTCCTTAGAAACTTCTAGTAGGCCACTTTTAGTAAAAACAGCCACTAAAACTACATGAAACCCTCATGAGTCACAGTTGTTCTCAGGAAGCCTCAATTTGATTTTTCCTTCTACTGTTCAGATGGCTGCAAGACCAATTCATGTTAAGACATCCTTTTAGCTTTTCAAACCTCCTTTGGTGTTCCTATTAGCTGTTAAGTGAAACGTGTCATTTCCCTCAGCTTTAAGAGGTGAGTCGAGACAAAACTCATCTTGTATCATTCCATTTTGAGTACAAATAATGTAAGATTCTGCAAGCTATGGCGTGAGCACCTCTGTGTTACAAATGTTACATTACCTAAAGCATTGCCTCTGTAGAATATGTGCTCATATACAAAATGAATGACGTGAACAGTATCACTAAACTTTTTAGGTTTTACTCATTGGACAAGGTTTTGCTCCTCACAAGTAAATGAAGCTGGTAACTTTGAAGGTGTCCCTCAGGTAGCAGCGATCAACCAGAATGAATTGCATTAGCATTAAGAAACAGAATGACCCTGTCTTGTACAAGATTAAATTCAGTTTTTTTAAGAAGAAAATTGCTAGGCCTCAGGTTCTAGGAAACTGCTGTAAGTTCATACAGAAAAAACTATATTCCTACTTTCAAGTCTGCTAGAAGGTGAAAAAGGACTGCGGTCATAAAATGGTAAAGGGAAAATGGGTGTTAAAAAAAAAAAACACCCTAGAGATCACACACACAAAAAAAAAAAAAAAAAAAACAAGAATGTTAACTTTTTAAGGGAATCCATAAGCTTATAGGTAGAGTGTTTGAAAAATGTTGTAATCATCTCTAATGAAAGTTTCCATACTTGAAGCAGAGTTCAAGAGCTACTACTGTGCAACTAGAAATATCCTGTCAAAGGAATTATCCACAACTATCTCAAAGATAATGATAAAGCATTCTTCAGTGCTAAGAGGACCCCAAGATTCAGCAGAGAAGTGTTAAAGAAGCCATTTTTGTCAAAGGCTGAAAGAAAACACAGCAGATAATTTGTTATAGGCCAAATTATTCGGAGAGCCAACTGAGATGTCTTGCCCTAACTGTATTGCTTTTACTGTCACAAGAATTATTCAGTAGTGGCCCTTTTTGATAGAAATCTTCAGGTAGAACAATCTCAATGCCATCACTCCTAAGCAGAGAAGATCAATTGTGTTTGCACTATTTAGAGAAAACAATAACTATTTCCTGCTCCATTTAGCACAGACATAAAAGAAAACACAAAGGATGTTTCCTACTATACTTTGCTATGTTTCCCATGAAAGTGACTTTTGGCAAAACGCCTGTCTCCTTAAACTTCATTATGGACCTTATATTTTCAATATCACCCACTCAGCTAAATGTCTTCCTGCTTTCTTCTGCATTGGCTGCCTGAACTATGGCCAGGAAAACACTTCTATTTTTGTAATTTTTAAGAGTAGAAGAAATACATTAAATATGCAAACCCTAGGTATATATATGCCCTGCCACTGCTCCAAATGAGGCCTTAAGGCAATAAATACCTTTTGTATACCAGGATCTCCTTATGTTTTCACAGAACTCCTGCAGTTTATTCTTAAAAGTTAATAGTTTTAAGTCCTCCTCTCATTTTTTGAAGCTGGACTAAGATAGGGCTAACCTCAACTTTTGTTTTCTAAGGACTTTCAACTGTATAAAACAGTCTATGAAGAAACAGTTCAACCTTTCTATGCCCCTATTTTCAAACCCATTAATTTCTCTTTTTTCATTCACTGCATTTTGGAGCTTGCAAAGTTTCAGAGCAACCTGTTGTAGTGGGAATCAGAGCCTTGACTGTAGCTCACAGTTTCTGCTGCAGTACCTACAAGAAAAAGGTCAGAACTGTTATTCAAAACCTCCTCCTTTGACCTCATGCCTCACCAAATTGAGCCTACAAAAAAAAAAAAAAAAAAAAAAAAAAAAAAAGCCATTGGTCAAAGGGCTTTAAAATAACCTAAGTTGTGCTACACTGCAGGGTGTTTTTGGTTTTTACTTAGTGTAATACTTTAAACTGTGTTATATTATTACATCATCCTTATCAACACAGCCAGTATAGGTCTCACATGAGTAAAATTAGCCTGGGGCTTTGTGGCATTTTTTTTCCTATTGCAGCCTTCGAGGTGCATCACCTGCTTTTCTTTATCCTAGCCCAATTTTCTACTGACCTATTCATCAACTCTTCTAGCATTTCACTCCTCACCCTTGTGAACAAGCAATGACCAAATTCCCTTCTTTCCTCTTCTTCCTCCTGAGAAACTCGGTGAGAGGTCCCAGCTTCCTTCTGGGGCAGCTGCTCCAGACTCGCTTGGATTCCTTATTCTACTCTCACATGTCCCAGAGCCAAGGCTCCTTCCTTCAGCACTCACCACCTCCTGTCATGCCTGAACAGTCTAAGTATCCCAACCAAACGTGCAACAGTGGCAAAATGCAGGCAGGAAACTCCAAAGAGCAAATCCAATTGCAAAAATTTATCTTCATCTTTCTATCCTTCCTACCTCCTTTACTCCCTTTGGACCAAAAATTCAGTGAGAACAATTCATGGCTACTTTGCCTCTGTAATAACTATTTACCTTAGCCAAACTGTAACACACTGAAAATGTATTTATTTTTTTTTCTACATGTTTTCAACGTTCTTCCATGTATAACTACCCTTTGCAGTCTTTTGCACCCTTTCAGTCATGGAAAGCTTCCTGAGATAGTCGATATTTCCACGTTACCAAAGATGGGTGTAAGATTTGACAACATATCGTGGTGTTTTTCCATTTCCATTGGTTAAAGAAATTTTGAAGAACACCAGTGTTAAAATTTCTTAGCAAATTAGAATGACTGCTACAAGACAAATGTATACTTAAAGAGCAAAGGTGTAAATTTACAGATACCACCTACAATTTAAAAGCCATAATCCAGTAGTGCTGAACACATCTCAGTTCAATGGAGGAAAAAAACAGTAAAGTTATCAAGTCCCCTGAAATGTTCACACAGTCCAGCAGAAAGGTAAGGTAAGTTCTAGTCTTGCTGTTAACTTGGGGGGCATAAACAAAGAGACCAAGGGACATAATTTAGCTGCTATCATTATCTTACAAAAACAAGAAGTTATCCTAACTAGTTACGGAGTTAAAAACAGCAGTGAAGAAAAGCAAACTTGAATTTGGCTAGAGGGTCAGCAGCTTGGCTCCTTTATACAGTATCATCCTGAAGTGAAGCATCTAAAAAAAATAAAATAAAATAAAAAAGGAGCCCAAACCCATTAGTCTGAGATTCATCTTCCCACTCCATTGCTAATAAAGCTGTTCAACCCTGTTTAAAGTATTTAAATTTTTTAAACTGCAAGTGAAGAAGGTGAAATAAGATTTAGAAGCTTTGTGGAGAAGATGCCTACCGGGGAGATGAGACAGTGGTATTCCCATTGCTGCTCCAGGAACTGTTTCTGTATGCAAATTGGGCTGATCAACAGATAACGTTAAGACAACTACGGAATACTGAAGGTGCTCCAAGATAGGAGATAAGAGTTCAAGTTTCCTCAAGCAGAGTAGAGATCCGAACTATGGTTTTCTACACCGCTGGATCAAACCACCACCTCCCACTACTTTGCAAACCATGCTCCTTGTTTCTCATACTTTCCCACAGGTGTTCAAAATGAAATATTTAATTTGGGTCTTACTGAAACAGCATGTTTTCCAGCCATCACTAAGTGACATGCCAGTGAAACCGATGCATTTTTGAAGTCCTCTCTACAGTGAAGTAATACAGCTCTCTACTTCTGCATATTAGCATTATCCCTTCCATACATCAATTATGTAAAGCAGCAGCAGCGTAGCAGCAATAATAGATGGCTGGCAGTGAGCTATTGACTAATAGAGCTAGAAGAAAACAGTAAAGTTGTCTGAAAGATGCTAGATCAAGAACACTACAATGGTCTTGCACAATCAGATCTGTCTGACTTAAAAGAAAAAAAAAAAAGTATTGAGATAGTGGACTGGACTTTAGGCTTGAGCCGCAGGCCACCTAGATTGTTCATCACTTTCTGGCCATGTACTACATAATTAGTTAGCTCTTGTGGCCAGTATTTGTTTACAGCTACTCTGGGGTACACCCAGACTAATGTCATTACCTGTTATGTCCTTCTGAACTTCTAAGTCCTTCTGAACATACTGCGTGCTACTCTGTTGCAAACTTATAGTCACAGACCAGAAATTACAGAATTACAGAGGTAAATCTCCATCAGCAACAGAATCTCAGGGAGGAGAGGCCTAAATAGGGATAATGGTACTCACCTCAGCGGACACAACAAAGGGTAACTAATGTTTTTAAAGTGCTCTGAGGGTGGAAAGTGCTATACAAAGGAGAAATAAAGCTATTTTGTGAGCTTCTATGTAGGCTAGCAACTGAGGGCTCCAATTATGTAGATCACCAGATGAATGTCATAAAGCAATTCTGATGACCAACTTCCGTCTTACATCTCACTGGCATCACTTTCAGCAACTCCCCCAAGCTATGAAACTTTAAAAGGAATCTTTTGTGTCAAAACAGACTTGAACTATGGCTTAATCTCTGCTGCGATACCAGAACGAGGAGAAACCTAAACATGTCTGGAGGTGACCCAAGACAGAAAGCTGACTGAAGCCTGAAACGTGCAACTTGGAGGCGAAGGGAAGATGGGCTTCTATCTATCTATCATCCTAGTTTTTCTTGACAAAAGCTTCCAAATTCTGATTTTCTTTTGCTAGCTTTTTATCTTCCTAATTTATCTGGATGGCTTGAAAAGCTTGTCTATTTTTCCACAGTTATATCCACTGATTTAATAAGTCATTATTCCTGCAGACATTACCTTCTTTACATCCTTAAGTGAGCCTAGGTACACAACTATATTGCCATTATTTTCACATGGAAGCTAAACCTAATGATTACAACTATAGTCTTATCAGGAACTTCAACAGGAACAGGCAAGAGACACAAATGGAAATGAAAATTACCATTATGTGTTTCGTAAGGACCTTATGCATTCCAAATTTTGCTAATCATTTCAACTCTTTCTTCTTTAATTAGTTTCTAATCCATAACTGATTTTGCTTATCATGCCCAGCAACACAAGAAATTCATCCTTCTGATAAGGTACTGAAATTGAATCCTGCTGCAAAGTATTACCCATTCATTTCCATATGTATATGGAAACAGGATTATTACCTTCAATTACTATTGACTAGCTATTACTCATTTTGCTGGAACATCCACAAAAGACTTAACAGTCAAGGAAAATCTGGATGCAGAAAGCCTAAATTAGTTTGTTTCTTTTTGCAAGACATAGCTGCAATCTAAACTGTGGCGGAAAACTGAAATATAAATCAGGAGGGATATGGCAAACAGGAGTCAGGAAGAAGGGTTTCCATCCGATACCCATTCCTTTTATTATTTTGTGGAAAACAGATTGATCAATCACCAAAGAAATCACATCTCTTCAAACTGCTTGCACTCTCCTTCAAACACAAAATTCACAGACCGTCTTGTTTGAGATTTCTCTGCGTGCTTCAGGCAACATTGCTGAAACAGGAAACCTACACAACACTGAAAAAAGATAGAGCATGGAGAGATCAAAGGAGAGTAGCTCTGCAGCACCAGAACCTACATCAGGAAGATCAGTGCCAGGCTGGCAAAAAAAAGAAACCAAACCTTTTGAATTTGCAGAAGGAAGCCTGCCTTCCTCTAGACATCTTTGCTGGAGGAGTGTCCTTCTGCTGTGGAGAAACAGATGTTCCAAAGCACATCCAGATGTGCACAAATACTCGTGATGCGTTTCTCATTCCCCTTGGAACATGCTCTTGATTTATTCCTTATTAAGACCTGCCTGTTTTCCCTGATAACCTGCAAGGCTGTTACACTTCTTACAAGTGCAGTTTTTTGGATACTTCGCTAACTTCAAGACTTCTGTCTTGAGCAATATCCTCTTTATTCCTTGAGGAACAGTGGCGGTGTTCCTCTACCCAAAGACGCAGGAGAAGTGGAAGCTAACGTGACAATACTTTGACATCTGGAGCTGCTTTCAGCCATCTTCAGCATACATAGATGGACTGGTTGGAGGATGGAAGGAAAGGAACATAAAAGCTGCCTGGGGAGTCAGACCTAAGACACTTTTGTCACTAGGACAAAGAAGAGTCCTGAGCAACTTGACCTAGTGGGTGGCATCCCTGCCCATGGCAGGGGGGTTGGAACCAGATGATCTTTAAGGTCCCTTCCAACCCAAGCCATTCTAGGATTCTATGAAATATAAGACATTACACCTTCTAGGTTCATTCTTCTGTTGGTTTAGCTGCTATCATGTTACAAAAATCTGCTACTTTTCTGATGCTGCAACAATCTTCTCCCTAACATTCACTATTGAATCCAATGGAATTATCCAAAAAGGTACCTAAAGTCACCTATTTTGAATGCAGGACTGGAAAAATCTTAACAGAATAGCTATGTGCATTTTACATCAACACTGGCTGCCATGTTTTTTGTCTTCACACAAGTCACACCAGTGTTTTCAGTTAGCTATCAGCATTGTCCCAGGGTTTGCTAAAGCACAAGAAACAACGGTCTGCTAAACAAACTCTGGACTGCCTGGAAACTTTAGAGAAGGTGTTAAGTGTGTTCACAACATCCTGGATCTTCACTCTCCAAAACTTAATGGCCTGCCAACACACATCACTGTCCTTCTCAGAGTAATGTCACTCGGGTATTTTGGAATTCTTCTAGCAATGCAGGGACTGCACACCACAAAAACTATTTACCACAGAGCTGGGGTTTTTATTCTGAGAGATGTATCTTTTTATATGACATTTTAATTCACTTTCTTTACTTGTTTAATAATCTTATCCTTTGCAATGAAATTTACCTAAAGGTCCAGATAGCATGACACTGTACATTTCCATTTTGGCTGTCATCTTTTAAATTCAGAAGGGAGAAAAGAAAACCAAAATACACAAAGGGAGCTGAAGTTAGTCAACTGATTCCTCCCCCTACACCCCCGAAGTCCTCAGGCTCCGATGAGATTAAATCACAGAGTTAATACAAATCTAGTTTGTCAGTTCCAGCAGATATGCACTGCTTCTAGCATAAAAGAAAAGCACTGTAAGAATACGTTCAATTGATCTTAGGTTCAAAGTAAAAGTGCTGCTAAATGTAAAGGGATGAGAAAAGCACTATAGATGAGGATACAAGACTGAGAATAGCTAGAAAAACATTGATAACACTAAAGGTGAATTCTGCCTCTCCAAAGTTACCAGTCAGACTATCCAAAGTGACTTACTTTTTCTACTTATAACATTTTCTTATTTGTAACAGTATTACCAATGCAGAAAAAAAAAAATTACCTTTAGCAACCTTTTCTTTGCAGAACACTGACATTGCCAAAAGTACAAACACTCAGAAGACTCTAAGTGTTGAACTGAAGATCCTGCTCCGAAAAGCAAGGGTCCTCTGAATGCATTAAAGAAAGATAAGGTCACCCCAACCACCATAACAATCTGCTGAGTCTCCAGCCTATAAACTTTGGCCACAAATAGCCCGATTTTGCTCAAGGGATTATTCATAAATGGGCTTCCAACAAAAGCAGTGGTGAGACTGCAGGAGATCATGAGCTTACAGAAAGTGGAGAGATTTTTACTAAGTCTGCTTGTACTAAGTAGACTAAGGACTGCTTGGAACTGCATTCACTTTGCCGTGTTTGGAACAAGCCCTGCTTTATTTTCATGCTTAATGCTAGCTCTGTATTTAAATGCCTTTGCTGTCTTGGTGTGTGATACATGAGACACTAAAAATAGCCTGTCTGTTCCAGAATTTCCATTGTGTCTACCTTTGAAAAGCTCCATTAATGACGAAAAAAATTATTATGAATTTAACTTATGCAGATAAACCCTAAAATACTGAGAGACTGAGACTGCAGATGTGGTAAATCTCTATTATGTATTTCCTACATATGTAAATCTACTTTATGCACCTCATAGTTAGGAAAAAGTCCAATTTTTTTCCCCCTCCAGTGTAGTTTGAAATGCTTAAAAGTCCACATCTTTTACTACTGCTTTTTCTTTCGTGTGTCTGACTGATAAGGCCTGGAAACCCTCCAAAATTTAAGAAGTCTTATCTGTCTGTTCTCCAGTTCTTTTTTTGTGCTGTAGATACCTTTCTAATCCAACTCAGATGTTGTTTGTATTTTGGAGGGCCTCTTGCAGCCAGCAAGACAAAACAAAACAGTGGGACTCTGTTCCCGCAAGATAGAGGTGTCCTCTCAGGACAAAGGTAAAAGCACACAGGATTGCATTTGCAAAGCAGAGCTGATCATTTCATGGCAGGGAATAAGCGGTCTATTTTAGGACCCGGAGATTTTAATGTATGTGAGACACAAAGAATAGGGGAAGTGGCTAGAGCCAGCGCTAGTGCAGGCACAGGCAGATTCCACAAAGATATTCGGTAACTGCAACTGAACTGGCTGACTCCCACGGAGATTTCTTAAATGCACATCAATCACTGACTGCAACACTTCTGGGTATTTCAGTCTCCTTCAGTGAAGGCTGGCTGAGTTTCTCCAGTGGTTCTCCCCTATCGCCAACCAGTAGTGCAGTACCAGCCAAATACACCTCTAAAAAGGCTAAAGATTAATTACTCTGTCACTCTAATTACTAATTACTCTATTTGTGCCACTTTTCCTCCACTCTGCCTTGCTGGACACATTTATACACGATGATATTATCCGGATTGTCGGCCCTATTTGTCATCAAACAACCGGTTGCTGAGCACCTTTCAAAACCATGCGCAAAGACATGAGGGCTACATGCTTAAACACGCGGGCAGCAAGGCAACAACCGCGTGTTGGTTTTGTGTTCACTTCTGTTTTCTGACTTTGTATACGTGCAGATTCATAATGGCAGGCACTGCAAAAACACAGGGCCTAGGGAAGTCGATTGGTCAGATACATGCACTGTACTTTACTGCCACGTAGACAGATTCTGAACACTTCCCTTCCCATGCATGGAAATAGATTAAAAAAAGGGAAAAAAATGAAGAGGTAAATTGTGTGCCTTGTCACTTTCCATGACGTTCATTTTAAATTTATGCAATTTACAAATCAAAAGATTAGTGCAACTTCTCAGTGCCACAGCCGTAGCTGTCAGAATCCAGCAGGAAACCTCAAGCTGCTCTTTGACTTCAGGATCGCCAGCTACAACGCAGACCTTGGCAGCAGCAGTTAGCTGGCCGCTGTCAGTGATGGATGAGGCAGCAGAATGCAGGTTGCTCTTCCACAGCTACATCAATACCGTCCTGCCCTGCTGACAGGCAAGACGAACCTGGTTTTGACAGCGAGCCAAGCAGACATGATCCTAAAGACACAAAGGAAGCAGATATGAGGAGTAACAAGGTGCCATCCTCAGAGTCACTTTCCTGGCCATAAACACATTTTAGCAGATGTCCAGCTGAATATTACCAGTGATACATCCATTATGGGTCTGAAAATCCACTCTCTCTACTCTGACTGCAGTTCTTAGCCAGAAAAACACACAGTGCAGAGGAACAGGCCAAGTGCTAGGAAATGTGGGCAACTCCCATGCTGTTCACAAACATTAATGTCCAAACCCAAGCACATTCTCCATTACTAAAACAGAGGCAAAATTCCAAACGCAAAAAGCAGTTATTGTGGTTAGAGACAACGAACAATCCCTGATGGCACTGCCATTTGGAAAAATAATCTGTGCTTAGCTCCATCTGCAGCTACTGTTTTGTTACAAGATATGCTGTTCTCCCAATTTCACCAAGTGGTATTTTTTTTTTTTAAAAAAAATCAGCAAGAGCAGGATATCCAGACTGAAATGGCTGTGGTCTGATAGGAAAGGCTGGGGAGCTGATTAGAAAGTACAATATACAATCAAGATATCAACACTTGCTCCCAAACAGCTTAAAACATTTTCAAAGCGTACAGAAGCAGCAATAAACAGTTCATATTTCTGTTGCTACAAAGGGCAACCTGGCGAGCCAGCACTGAACGCGTGCTCCTGGCAAGGCTCGCGAGCTCGGGCACTTCTTTGTTTTTGCACTGCTCCTCCCGACGCAGCTCTCTGGGCAACTTTTGGAGGACGCTCAGACCCCTGGGGTGACCCACTCTTTCTCTTTGGTTGCAGAGCATTCAGTAAATGCAGCTCCAAACCTAACATTGGCCTTCCGCATTTTGCATTTGCCACTCATCCTGCTTTAAAATCTGAAGGCGTAACCCAATACTTACTGCCTTATAAAACACACGCACACACGCACACAGGCACACACCAACTTTGCTACCAACTAGCACTTGGTTAAAGAGAAGACCACCACCAGTGGGGGGAAAAAGAGCAGAAGTATTGCCCACCTGCAGCTCTGGCGTGTCCCCACTGCTTGGAAGAGAGGATACGTAGCTGGCCCTGTCCCTCCTCACCCCTGCTAGGAGAGCAATGTATGGCAGAGCAGAGCCAGGCTAGACTAACAGCCCACGAATATTGGCACATAATAATTCTGTGACTGCATATATTTGCTACTGGGATATGTTGTGAATCTGGCATTCTCCCCCAGCATCACTCCCCATTCACAATTCCAAAATGTCTACAAATACACTACCTTTCCTCAAGCTGTAGAGAAAGGAAAGGCATCACTACAAATGGGTCACCTGTTCTGTACTCCACGCCAGTACTTTTGAGGCCACTTCAGCAGCTCTTCTGTTAAAACCAATTCCTCCTTCTATGGCAGAAGATAATCAGGTATATTACTCTACCACAGTGAAAATGCATGCCAGTCAACATGGCCATTCCCTGCTCCCTGTGCACCTACTGAGTCAAGCCTGCAGCAGAATGGCTACCTGATGTCCAGAAACTGTGTTATACTGGTGATGGATGGAGCAAAAATTGAACACTAATTTAATTTTCAGTTGTGGTATCTTCTCACTGACTTAGAAGTTCAAAAAGTCATCACTGGACTACTACGGCAAGCAAACTGAACATGGGAGTCCCTGAAGAGGAGTCTCCAGGATGTCCTTTCATGCAGCCATTTTCTCTGACTACAGTTTCTCTTGAACAGAATGTGTTAGTGAACCACTCGCTGGTCTGTCTTGGGTTAGCTCACATCTGTTTAAACCAGCATGAAGCTCTGCACCTTTGATGTGAGTTAATTAAGCTCACATGGCTTTCCCCAGACTGGCTTCTGCAGCCCTGGAAGAGAAGGGAGCCATCTGTCCAAATGGAAGGGAGTCCTCTCCTGCCATAAAGCACACTTCATCACCCAGCACAGGAGCTGCCTTCCAAGAGCCTGAGTGCCAGGAGAGGTGGGTTTCATGGCTGGCAACAGCTACGTAGCATACCAGGTATGTGGAGGCTTGCACAAGATCCACGATTCTCTACCATCAGCTGCTATGCACAGAAGGCTCAAGAGTCCATCTACAAAGGGATTTCCCACAATCATCTTTTGTTTAACACTAGGAACTTCTTGGCAAGAACAGATCTGCAAAGTACATTTGATTTCCCTCTCCTCCATTTAAAAATAAAGAAGGAAATAAAACTTGAGTGGGGCAGAGCAGACTCTCTCTGCCTTGACCTTGCAGCCATTCGTTTGTATAACTGAAGCCACTACGAGCTCTGGAAGCCCCTCAGCTGCCAAACTGGAATCCCAAGATGACAGAAAGTAGCCTTAAGTAATTCATGTCATCGGGTAGAGCTGCTAGAGAATGGGAGCAAACCATTCCTTGCCACTAGTCAGTACGAAGATCTGGGGAAACAAAGGCAGAACAACTATTACACATCTTCAGCTCCCAGATTTCTCTTAAAGGGTTTCATGTCGTAGAGGAACTGCACAAACGTTATCAGATCCCATACTGACTCTACCACAGCACTATGAGGTATTAACCATACCTTGCTTTCCCATACAAACAAGATGGGATATGAGATATACAGCTTGAGATGTCTAAGTAAAAAGTATTATACTAAATGACAGCATACAACCCTATTTTGTGTAAGTATTATTTCATACCAGAAACCCCATGGTGTTTCAAAGCAAAACTACTAGGAACAACTACAGTCAGCAGGTTCACAATTTACAAGCTCTGTAATAACTAGTAACTTCGGTTATGAGTTTCTGTATGTGATACATAAAAATTACCAGCACAGCAAAACCATGACCAAATTTAGCATAAAGAAGAATTCCTTCAGTAACCTGTTTTCTGTCAGACAAGATTTGTAGGAAATATCTACAAAACTGTAAGTAAAACGTATGATACAGTTGGGAAACATTAACTTAACAGAGAAGACCTAACAAAGCAGACCCAAAAGCTTTTTTTCTCTCTGTCACAGATGATCTTTATGAATGTTATGAAAGCTAATGAAAAGGTTTAAAATGAAAAAAGCAAAACAATCAGTAGTACACATGTACAATACATACATGCATATATACCCTAAGCAGTGATAAATGCTGATGTTACAGAACAGTAAGGAAATGGAAATTAACCAACAAGTGAAAAAAATGTTTTTGTCTTAGGCCTTCTGAAAAGGTTCCTCCTCAAACCTAACAAAAATGAGTTAGGGAGATGACCTGCACATACACTGCTTTCAGCGAAAGTGGGGCTCCCCAGGGAGTTTGCACCACTGAATGGGTGAAAAACTGTCGAGTTAGGCTTTAAGGGTAATGTAATGGTTAGTGTGCTGTTCCCAAAGGCCAGTTACAAGCAGAGCACTGCAGGGTCTATGCTGGGGCCTGCCCCATTAAATACCTGAAGAGGAAATAGATGGCACCATCATCCAGGCTGTGGATGACACCAACTTTGAGCTACAGTCAATACACTTGAGGGCAGAACTGCCACTTAGAGTGGCCTCACAGGAACCTCGTGAAACTCAGCATGGACAAATGCAAACTCCTGAGAAGGAGTAAGCCCATGCACCAACACAGGCTGGGGACTGTCTGGCTGGGTCAGCCTGCTCTGCAAAAAAGGCCTCGATAGTTCTGGGGACATGAACACATCTCCAGTTGTGCAGTACCCAGTACTAGAAAGATGTCAATGAATTGTCAAATGAATTGAATGAGTCCAGAGGAGGGCCACCAAGTGCTCAGGGGGTTGAGCCCTTGCCCTGCAAAAAGAGGCCAAGGGAGCTGGGAGATTCAGCTTGGAAAAAAGACAGCTTTGAGGAGAGCTACCAGCAGCCTGCTGGTGGGGAGGTTATCAAAAACATGGAGCCCAGCTCTTCACAGTGGTGTATGGCACGGGAATGAGAAACAACAGGCAAAAAAAATATGGGAGGGTCTGTAATAGAATATCACGGGGGGAAAAAAACATTCACTGTGAAGACAGAGAAGCAGTGGAATGGGTTGCCCAGACAGGCTGTGCACTCTGCATCCTCCAATGGAGTGTCAAGACCCAACCAGATAAAGCCCTGAGCAACCTGGTTTGAGTTCAGTGTCAACCCTGCTTTGAGCAGAAGGTTGGATTAGAGACCTCCTAAGCCTGAACAACCTTCCTGCCTGAACGACTGCGACTCAGTGTCCCCCTACAGGTTCTGTGATGTGCATTAATGGAAAAGGGTTCACAAAATTGACGACTGCTTACATTTGGGAGCATGTAAGGTGAAATCAATATTTGCACCTCAGAGTTTTGAGAAGCTGGACTTTCCCAGTTTGTACAGTGCAACTGAAAAACAGCACACAATTTCTTTATGCTCACACCACGAGCACCTTGGAGCAAGGAAATGATGCTTTTGTCAGACACTATCTTGCCTCCAAGAGTTAAGGCTGGCAAGCAAATGCACGTAAGCAAAAAATGCAACTAAGAAATGCAGACTCCAAGGCTTAATGAATCATAACAAATATCTAAAAAAATATAAAGCAGTTAATTTCCAAGTGTTTGATTGAGTTTGCCGAATTGCTTATGTGCATGAATGCAATCACATCCTGTTACTTCCCTGGGTAGGGAAATAACTTTCAAATCATCAAGCTGAAATACTGATGATTCTTCTGAGTCACAAACTGAAATCACTTGTTAACAAAGTCGTAACTTCTCTACATACCACATCAAGGTCTTGGGAAACCCTCCGTTTGCGCAGCTCTTCCATCCTCTCGCACACATCCGTGAAGCAGGTGTTGTAGTAGTCTGCATACTGCTGTGCAAGGTCATCGATGTTTCCCAGTGACCCATCCTATGGTGGAGACAAAGGGAAAAAAGAGAGGTTAATCAATTTTAAAACTCTAATTTAGAAGTACGGGCACAACGCCGAGGGAGACCCCCTCCCTGCAGCACAGGCGGCACGCAGCTCCTAGGCCATCCTTTCAACCCCCAGCCCCGAGCGGGCCAGCGAGCGAGAACAGCTGGGAGCCACGGTACCGCCGCCGTTCCTCAGGAGCGGGTGGGCCCCTGCTCATCCCTGCGCACACAGAAGAGGCAGGACAGCGATACACAGCAGCGGCATCCCCACGCACGACCTGCCTTGATTCCCTCCCACCCACACGCATTCATAATCCATCTGGCTGTCCCGAGCAGCTGCCCACTCGGCCCATAACCAGTCATTACCATATGTTTCACCGACCTTATTTACTGGGAGTAGCCCTGCTTTCCTTGACAATGACTAGCAGCAATTTCACACACTAAAACTTCTTGCTTGCAAGCACCAGCAGCCAGACTGCAAACAATTTCAGCCAAATGACTTTAACAGGCGAGTTTATACCACCCACAAAGACACTCTGCCAGTTGGTCTTTTAAGATACTCTGGAGGCGGAACCAGGCTTCGCTCAGTCCCAAACGTCTGCTCTGCTAGGCAAGTTTGCTACCCCATTAATGAAATGGCTACAGCCAGGAATCTAATTGTAATCATCTGTTAATTACAGTTCAGATTCATACTTTTTGAATGATGGACAAATAAGGGGAAAAAAAAAGGCTGGATTTTTTAAGTTAGAAATCTGAAAAAGAAATTCATTAGAAATCTTTCTAAACTTCAGGTATCTATGACAGAGAGGGCAGGGAGAGGGGTGGACAAGGTGGATTACCAATTTTTTGGTACTATACGCACACACTCAGATGGGCCCAAGAGATGGAATGAAGTAATTTTCTCTCATCTAATTTATGCAAGAGCATATATGTTATTGTACACATTCTTCAAAAGGTAGAATACATACACAAAGAACAGATTGTTGAGAGAAGAACAAGAACAGACTGCAGTGTTATTTCATTGTTGCTATCTGTTAATAGATGCAACACATAAACATAAAGTTGTCTTGAACATTAAGAAAAAATAAGCAACTGAGAAAACATTTAAAAATAATTATGCTAATAGTATGCATAAGTTGCAATGCAAAGCGTTAACATATGAGCTAGGAGGAAATCTTTTAATTAGAAACCACATCTTATTGAAGCTACTGCCATTTGAAAATAAATAGTCCTGTTTTCTGGGTTCCGACTGTGCAGAAGAGGCAGATCCACTCTAAGGATTGAAGTATTGCTTTCAGAATGGAAAAAACACTCCAATTAAGTCAAAGTGAAAGCCTATTAAACCTGAGACTCAGTGAAACACACTTTCTACTTTTTTTAAAGCACATTTCAACATGCTCAACAAGCATCTAAAATTCCCCAGAAAGCTTTGTAGAACTCACATTCCCAGAATTCAGAACTGTTTGCAGTTTCTTCAAACTACTGTGTACAGTAGGGATGGAAACTGACTTGCACGGCACTTGTTGGAGCAACAGAAGCAAAATAGCTACACACGCAAAAAAAAAAAATATATATATATACACACACATCCTCCTCTATACATACCTATACATATATATATATTTTTTTTTACTGTATTTCCTACCTTTCGACCTGCCAAAGATCTCAAATGGGAGATGTTCCAAGTGTTACAAGATCAAGTTCCTTCGTGTAAATACACTTCTGGGAACTTCAGACTTTACAGAGCTTCAGACAAATAGCTTTCCACATCGCTGAGCGAGCATGTAGTTTACAGGGACGAAACACTGGCATCTTTGAGAGAGCGACAGCGCTGCCCTGCCTTGCCCCTGGAGCAGCAGCGTTACCTGCTCATTTGCTCGCTGCCGCAGGCAACACGAAAACTTGCACGGATTTTGAAGAGACGAAATGAAATCTGATTCCCAGCCATTCCAATGTAACAAACATTTCTCTCTAAGGGTTACAAAAAATTTGCACTTCGGAGTGTCTTCCCCAGCTTATTGCTTAATAAGCTCTGCCAGTGAAGACTACAGGAGCTGGAAATGGTAATAATAGAAGGGTAAGACTGGAAACCATCATTTTATTAGAACAATATGAAATCTGCTTCATTCCTTTGTCAGTCTGTCTCCTTCCTGAACTCTGGAGACCTTTAAACTTCACGTGGTAAACTTGCTGGGGAATAGGCGTAACTTGTGCAGGTAAAGGTTGTACAACAGAGCAGTTACTGTTTTTAAAAGTTACAGTCATGACTCTGAAATTGAGTAATAAGCTTTGGTACAGCTAAAAGCTAAGCTAGCTCTACAGCAAGAGGAGCTAAGACCAGGTAAGATAGAGACCTGCAATGCACAACAGATCAAACAAAGCTTTGCAAATATTCATTTTTCACTTATTTTGGCGTGAGGGTCACGGTGCATTTTTTTTTTTAAAGGAGGTGTCCACAAGTCTGAAGGCTTGTGACTGTCCCTAGAGCAAAACGAGCTCAATGACAGCACCCCAGTTAAAACCAGCAGGGGCAGGGCGGCCCCACTGCAACCGAGCACGCGATGGTAAAGAAAAGCCTCCTGACAAGTGACAGAGGCCACCAGCACCAGAAAGCCCAGAGAGGCCAAGCTGCAGCCACCAGCCTGCCAGGCAGGCGGGATTTCAGTCAACACACAGGACTCAAGTTAGGGGCTATGCTCCCATACAACTCAGGCCAACTCTCCAAGGATGACAGGTCATCCTGTGTGAAAGAAAGCTTAACATCCAGAACAGACGAAGGGACAGAAATACCACAAGGTCTCGGAGACGAGGCTTGATTCCTATAATCATTGCAACTCTTCCATACGTTTCTGCGGGGTTACCAGATGGAGGGCTGCCAGCCTTACGAGTTCAACGCTCCACAGAAATAGCATGCAGCCTCCCAAGCAGATGTTTTGGGATTTGAAGTCTCAAGTTTCAAAAAATGACAACAAAAATGTAAACATTTCCCTTTCTCTCTGTAGCAAGGAGCTTCTTTTATGAGTTTCATGTGGGGGTATCCAAAAAGCACTGGTTTTGTCAAAAAGGAAAAACAGATACACAAGTCAACCCAAGTCAAAGACAGCGATTATTTCACACCCAGCAGCATCCACGCACTACGTACATGAAACTAATGTTGTAACTTGACAGATGATTATATATCTGATTTACATCACCTCAAATTTTCTCCCACGGGGTGTAAGTTAAATGCATATGATTATCTCCATCATCCACCTCTATTCTTTAAGTACTACTGAAAACACGGCAAAACTAAGAAAAGAGAAGATGCTTCATTTTTGTCCTGCATCAATGACAGCTGAGAGGACCTGCTTTAGGTATCAGACTGCAGGTACAACAGCTAATCAGAAGATGAGTTTTGAACTCTCGGATCTTGTCTGTCAGTGCCTTGAACTGAACCTCCAGCTTCTCCAAGCAGCTCTAAACTCCCTCACGCAGTCATCACCAGTGTGCTTTGTATTCATAGTCCATTTTCAAGTGATTTGAGTATTTTAAAAGTACTTGTTTGCAAAATTTTAGCACCTAGCTTGAGAACTCATTCATCTCCCTTATAAGGCAAAAATAGTCAACGGAATTGTCTACAACATTTTAAAAACTCCCTAACATAATTAATAACATAGAACAATAAACACATTCATAACCAATGATACTTCAATGAGATTTCACTCTGATACATGAAGAGTAAGGGCCAATATTAATTTTTATAACTTCCTTTGACTTTCTAGCCTTCATATGCAAGCCAAAACCTAGAGGATTTTTAAAATAATAGAAATAACAGTCAAAACTCATTCATTTGTTCATTCCTCTTTCTCCTTATACATAGCCCTACAGTGTGGGCTTGATTCCAATACTAATACAACAAGGTCTAAACAAACTTGAATTGCCATTTCAGTTTCACAGGTATGACATAGCATACAGCTATTTGATACCAAAAACAATAAGCCAATGTCTTTTAAAGTAAACCTTCAGTTACACACCACTATGTCCCATTTTGACATAGTCCCATATTTGAAACAGCTCGTGTGATCCTCATGAAAAAAGGCACAGCTTTCAAATTTATTCTTATTGATATATCTGTAATTCAGCAGTCACTGATGTGCTCCTAACTGCTTTAGGTCCATAAAATTTTTAAAAACAAGATCTCACAATAAACTTTAAAAAAAAAATAATACAAATTTAACAGGTATTAAAGCCTTTGCACCACTTGTGTTTATTGCCATACAAACTGCAATGTTCAAGCTATATAACCCCACTAATCTTCTCTGGAGGAAAAAAACATAAGCAACACAAATATTCATTAAAATACCATTCCTGAAATACTTTAATTTATTCGTAAAAAGTTAACAACATGTTTCTCCTAAAACTCTACTACTGCCCAAGACCTTTCCAGAAATAGTCTGATAGTCAGAAAAGCAAACAACCCACTAGTTTTCAAGAGGCAAACTTAAAATGAAAATTTAATAAAATATTTTAATGAAAGCAGAAGTTATCTCAGATTTCTATTTTTGGTTGCCAAATAATGCTCCTAAATTTCCATCTTATAATGTATGCATACAACATTTTTTGGCATCATAAAACACAGAGTAAGTGATGAATTACCCTGGAATTCCCAGAGAATTAGTTCTGATATGCATGTGAATACCAAAGGAACCCATCGAGATTCATGTTAATGGAGTGACTACAAAGAGGAGCTGGAATGATCTGACACTTATTATAAAGTTAGGATTTATCGGTCACTGCTCATCAGTTGGTTTAACACACTGGCAGAATCCTTTGTATTTGACATCTAAAAGTGTAAAGGAGAAAAATGTTTTGTCAGAGAATTCCACTGGCAATAAAATTAAGTAAAAATACATTCATATTTTAATAACAATGATGATAAAATAAAAACAGTACTAGGACAGGAGGACTAATGGTCTTTGCTACTAACAAATACATTTCATGAACCTGCGTACGGACCTAAAGCCTTGGCACTGGCACAGCATACATTTATTCTGCATGGAAATCTGTGCAGAAAGGAGTTTTAGAAAAAGCTACAAAAAACACGGCTATTTGAATTTGTACCTCAAATTCTGACACAGTATTACAAAGCTGCACATTCCGGCATATCCCCCTATTCTAGCAGCTATGAATGTCAGGAAAGAGGTCTTGAATATCAGATACACGTGCTTGCTCTTCAAGCCAGGGGGTGAACTTCATGCAACTGCATGAGACTTCAAAATATAACAAAAAGACATGAACGCCATGAGCCTGTTTGGTCAGCAAGACGGAGGGGGTCTCCATCTGCGTGCGGCAATGCAGATGGCAGCACACAATGCGGCCATACAAGTCACAGTCTGCACCTCCACTCCATGGCCACAGCACGGGCGTAATCTGGGAGGTCAGGAACAGGTCAGAAACCAGGAGGAAAAAATCCGGCTTCTTATTAAATGTATGTGGAAAGGGCACAGATGAAGGGAAGATGCTCTTTTAAAATGATCTGCCCTGGCAAAGGCATGCTTTTGACCTTCACAGCCCAAGATGAGGAAAATCCATTTCTGTGCCTGAGACGCAGGACTACGGTGTGGAGAGCGACTAAACACGAGCAGCTTATTTCTGGCACTTGGATCTTAACAGGGACGCCTACCAAAAATGTGTGGAACACGATCACGCGTTTCAATAATACCTTCGGTTTGGATAGCTGTAAGGAGTACAGAAATGAAAGCAGGATGTGGGCCAGAGCCAACAGGCTTGTTTGGGGAGGAGGGGATAGGGGGAGAGGGACCAAAAAAAGTGGTGAAATGAGAACATCTGTGGAAAGAAAATGTGTTTGTGCCTAACAAATGCGCTGTTTTCAACAGCACTTCATCTACATAGCACACATCCAACGAGGTCGTTAGAGCTGAGGAGAACTAGCCTACATAGACAGCAAGGGATGCTCAGGTTTTCATGGGACAACTTGGGACAAGACACCAGTCCGCTTTAGACGTTTTTCCCAACGTGGGCTCGTAGAAGTTTGAG
Source organism: Anseranas semipalmata (assembly GCA_013399115.1). NCBI lineage: Eukaryota > Metazoa > Chordata > Aves > Anseriformes > Anseranatidae > Anseranas > Anseranas semipalmata. The sequence continues at coordinate 219,834 of VXAA01005294.1, forward strand.
AAGCTTGTGCATACTGTCCTAAGCAACCTCAGCCTGACAGAGCATCTCCTGCACTGCAAAGTATGCCAATACACGAATGCAGAGTTCAGGTCACTCATGTGAAAGAGACTGTATTTCATATTCCTCCACAATGCTTGTTAAAGAGGCAGATTTAAATCAGGTCCACACCTTTCCAAAACAGAACAGTTAAATCTGTGTGCTCCTCTCTGGCGAGGCCTTCTGTCTGTACTTGTTACAGTGATATAGACTCATGTGATGAGGACAGGCATCCACATGTGTGTGTTACCCATTTCTGACCCTCTTACCCATCCCTTGCTAGCAATGTATTTCTGCCAGGAACAAGACTGATGTTTTACACGCTGGCTTAGCTTCAAAACAGCTGCCATTAAAAATAAACCTAACAAGCTGCTAGAGAAATGTCTCCTTCTCTTCCTAGGGCTCAGAAAGGACAATCTTCCATTCAGCAGAAGAAACAATTCCACCATCCATAAAGTGACAGGTTCAAAGTCTGTCTTGACAGTCAGCGGGGTCAGAAATGTGAATGAGACAGAAGCGTGAGGCCAGGGAGCCCTGCACTCGCCTTGATATTCAGGGGAAGGCATAAAATACTCAATGTAGAAGTCATGACATTTTTATATTGAGAAGAGCTATTTTAGATGATGCTGAAGGGTTGTCATGGTTCCCTTGACCCCTCTATAGCTGGACTCTGCGAGAACAAAGAGAACATTCAATAGAAGACTTTCTATTAATTTTTAAGGCATCTGAGCATTGAGTCATTGAGCTATGTGGCTTTACAGATGGTTACAAAAATAGATCTAATAAAAGTGTGTCAAGCTCTCAGCAGCATATTTAAAACAGTTCTAGACTCTTTACAATAAATGGAATGCACAATGGTATAGTTTGATGTAAAAGATTTTGTAGCAATTATTTGAAATAATCGATACAGCCCACTGAATTCAGAGTACAGTCTCTCTAAATCCAGAAACTTTATGTTGAATCGCACAGCTGTGTAATCTTTTTCTATTATATATACCTTATCATGTCATTACATCAAGAGAAACTCTTCCCCTTTTCAAAGCTCTGCAAATAAAACACTTCCTTCACCATCAGCACCATCATCTTTTCCCCCTCACTTTTTATCTCACTTTTTATTGTAAAGCCCTGAAATCTCTGTCAAGATGTAACAAAGCATCTCTGGAAAAGCATTCGGAATGTGATCCACTTTTCTTTCCCATTGTAAATTAAAATCAATTTGAAAGCACACTGTTGGGATCCCTCTCTCTGGCATGCAACCAAGGAAGTCCTCTATGTAAAAAAATAATTAAAAAAATATAACTGCTAAAGAAAAAGTTGTATCTATGCAAATTCACATTCCAACATACTTAAAAAGTGGGTATTTATCACAAGTAGAACCAGCTCTTTCACATACTCGTTATCTTGACAGACAAGACTATATGCAAATTTTATTCATAAAAAGTTAGTTCAAAGCATCCTTAATGTCCAGTTTCCCTAATAACAGTATATTATCTTCTATCCTCCTCTCCCCAAGGTGATCTGCACTAAGCTCATCAAAATGCAACTCAAAACTCTTTGTCTACAGTGATACCTCCCAGGCCACGAGTACCCATCCGGCTGGTCATCAGTCAGGCACAGGTTATCATTGCCAGCTTGTAAAGCAGCACAAGCGAACAATTCCTCAAGCCATGCGAGAGCTGCACCTGACATCATCCCTCATTCGTTTTGTTTTCCTCGTTATTGCTGCCTCCTCCTTTAGCGCACTGCGTTTGCCAAGACTTTGTCCTCGTGCTGAGTGGAGAAGTGTCCCTCTGTACACATCAGCTGCAGCAGGCTTCTACCCTGACACTCGGGAGTAGAAACAAATGCTAAGCAGAAGAGTGACAAGAATTAAGAAATGAACATATATGTGATTAAAGCACCATTAAGGAGATGGAGATGAATTTCTAGGCTCACAACCAGGAAGTTTAGCATATGTTAGGGGGTGGCTTCAGGTTTGAGTAGGCTAGAGTCTAATGAAATGGGTATGAAAAAAACAAACATCTTAAGTAGATGATGGAGTAAGTCCTCATCTCAGGGAGCTGACTATCAACTGCAACAGTGAAGGAGGTCTCATTAAAATCCTTATCTTTTCTTTATATCTAGTAGTAACACAGTATGACAAAAAAAAAAAAAACAATTCTTCCGTGATGGCTTGGGTCTCCTACGTAACAGAGGTGTGAGCAACTCAAAATAGTAGCCTGAAAAAGAACCACCACCAACAACCAAACCAAACAAAAAAAAACCACCATGTTAAGAAGAAACAACAACCTGGGTATTTAAAGACAAAAACTGAGTAGACAGCTGTATCTCTGGACAACTGCATAGCATCAGTTAAGTTTGAGCTCACAGGTTTAGAGTATTTGGCAATATGTTAAAGTTGTATGGTAGACTCAAAGAAAGCAGAAAAACACGGCGCAGAAAACTTTGGTCATATTTATGTCCAAGTTTTATTACAAATACTGTAGTCAAAACTGTGATTTCTACTTTGTACCAGCATTCACTGTGGGGCATTCCCTCATAGCTGGATGTATTGGTGAAACACAACAAAACGCACTAAGCTAGCTCAATGACCAAGAGGCACCAAAATGTTATTTCACAATGATTCTGCTGTATGAAATTCTGGTTTCATTTTCTACTTCAACTGTGGGGGGAAAAAAAAAAAAAAAAGGCAGAAACTGCTACAAAATAAGGGTTAACTGTGAATATACCCTTAGGAGTGTGCTGAGATGTATTCAAAGGTTGATCTTATTTTATAAATAGGCAGTTATTTTTCAACTGTTTTTTCAGCTCTATTTGTCTATAAGTCAACCTCCATACATGAACAATATCCAAAATATTAATACCATCTACTGGTACACTGATATTTTGCTCCTTTACAGAACTTCATTCTAACCTAATCCTTTTAACCTTTAAATGAGGTATGTTATCAACATCATAAAAGAGCAATGAAAGCACTTACCAGATTTGTAAAACTCTATTGCATCAATACACAACAGTAGAAATGTTACAGCACTGTATATGCTACATATTTACGGCTCAGGCTGGTAATTTTTAACTGAGACACAATATACCCAGTTTCCTAACACACATACGCACAAGAGGCATGTGTGTAATCATCACCACATTATCCAGGGCAAAAAAAAAAAATGTTCAGTAAAATAATTCTTTGTCCGATTTGGTGGTCTCTAATTAGTTTCTCCAAATAAAATACAATAAATTTGTTTTGCCCAGTGAAGCACTTACAGTAATTTTTTCCTAATGCTAAGAAGCTCCCTCAGTCTGTAAGCTCTGCGTGGAAGAAATGGTATTTTATTCTTGTGCTAGGCGCTGTATATAAAAAAAAAAGTGACAGCGACAAATACCAACTCTAACCTTTGTTTCTCTCTGCTTGTATGTCTTTCCCAGCATCGTGACAGTAAGAACAACCATCTTACCTTAAACTTTACTGTGCTTTTCACCAGGAAATACCTTGCTCAGAAAAAGGAAAGTTCACTGAAAGAAGCTCCTTATCCTTCTTCCCCTGCTCCCCCCCGCCCCTCTTCCTGGCTCCCTCTGTGCCACATTGTTTGTTCCTCCACCCTTTATTTCCACTTCTGGGGTCTGGGTTTCCCCCCGTTGGAACAGCTCTCCTGCCTGGCCCTCACCAGGAACCACAGCGTCCCTGGCCCAGCGAAACCCTGGGGATGTACCAACAAAGGAGGCGAGATCTCCCGCCTCCCCAGGAGCCGCCTTCCCCAGCTTCTTGCCCCCTCGGCGGCTGACTGCTGCGCCAGGACCTTCCCGTCCCTCCAGCTACAATCACCAGAGTGCGGCGGAGCAAGGCACAGTCCTCTCCTTCCCTCTCAGAGCAGCAGCGTGGCCGCTGCCGCACCCTCCATGTTCCTCTGGCTGGGGCCACCGGGCATCTCGCCCGCACTCACGTGGCACGAGCGATGCCTTCGCCCTCTCACACAGCGCCCAGCTCACCGCGCGCATCCTGACGTTCACAGGTGCCACCACACCACCGTGAAGCCGGGTAGATGTGGGAGCTTGCCCTGGCCGCCGTGCCCCGCGGCACGACGCACTGCGCGCCCCAGGGACACAGCCCCCATTTCTGCCCGTGAGTGCAGAGGGCAGCGCAGCTGTCGGCTCTGGAAATCCGGGCGGCCTACACTCAAGTTGCCTTCTCGGACACTCTCTGCTGTTCTTCCGACTTTTCCTGCTAGAAATCCAGCAGCTCGCAGTCTGGAAGATGCATCCAAACCTTCTGCGTGCCTGGAGACTAACCTCGCCTTCACTCCTACCGCTTCCTGACAGGCAGTGCTTTACCAGGAAAGGAAATAACCACACTCGAATGTGGCAGAAATCCATCTTTCCCCGTGTAACCTTAACAGCAGAGGAAACGGTTTCCTGCAACCTGCGCCAGCCCTCCCCCTGCTGCTGGGGGAGGCCACCAGCCCCGCTGCCTCCACGGCAGCCTCCCGAGGGAAGCCTCGCCGCGTGGGCCCCATGCCTCCCGCCAGAGCCGCAACGGGGTGGTGGCAAAGAGCGGCAAGATAAAGAACCCTAAGAAACCCCAAAAAGGCTGGCGAGGTGCATACAGACGGCAGCGTAGCAACCCGTACGAGGGGAACCAAACGGGACAAACCACGCCTGCTCTCCACCAGGGCCGCGAGCACAATATCCAGGGTGCCATGCGCAAACAGCCTGGCAAACAGCAGCCTCCTGCAGGCTTAAAGCAATCTTCTACTTTGGGGTCCTTCTTAGGTAGGAGCTTCCTCATGTTAAGTTTTTTTGTGGCATGAATCAGGACATAAGGGATATTGTTCTGCTTGGAGATATTTTGGGTCTGAAGGAAAGGGCTTATCCCAGTTCCTGTGCGAGGCACGCATAATGACAGACGTGTTATTTATGAGGGAACAGTGGCAATAACGAGCTTGCTTAAATAGCCAGCCCGCATTTACACAGGGAGCCAGAAGCAGAAGCCAGACTGCGATGTGGTTAACTCCGCCACTGCTCTCATTCGTTTGATGCATGGGCCTTTCTTAGCACACCTTCCCGCTCTTAGCTTCATAACAGAATACACGCAAATAGAGTGAAACCAGAGAGACTGACTTGGTATTGAAGCACTTCAACAAAGCTTCAGGCTTTGACTCTGGCAGGGGCACAACACTGCCAATGCTTATTCTTAACCACTGCAGGTAACACACAATGAACTAAATATAAAGCTGCTCATGCAACATTTCACAGTGCTGGGCTAAGGTTTTTTATCGTCCTAACTAAGCATCATGAAGTCTCTTTGGAGAGCGCTTTATTTAGGAGCAGTAATGCACAGTTATCAGGGGGCTTCAGTTCATTTAATTAAGCTGAATACAATTATACTCTAGTGGGTCTTAAAAACGCAAGAATCTATTTAAATATTATTTAGATGCATATCTTTTAACTACCACAGTCTGCACAGGGCTTCCTGTTTATATCAATTAGGGATATCAACCTAGCAGTAAGAACTCTATCTCTTGTCAGCGTATAATCCTTTCTGCTCTGGGATCTGGTATTTTATTTGCTCATTTCCCTTTGGCTGTGTACAGAGAAGATGGGCTTTTCGCATTCCTGTGCGCCCATATTGCTTCATCATTGCCAAAGTGCTTCCTAATTAGGCTAAATAGGCCTCTTACCCAAATAAAAGAGAAATACTTCTGCTTACCTACAGAGCAAATCCTACAGAGCCTGGGTTTGAATAAGTGTGATTGCCACATCTCCCAGGTGTTTCTTTGAAGGGGCAACATGCAATTCACTGCTTACACAAGCCCCCCAGCAAGGAGGACGCTACACGCTTGCTTCAAGAAAGTGCTTAAGCTCATGGTGCTGTCTATCCAGTAACACTTCCCACTGATAACATGTGTTGCTTTTACTGGTGACTGAATGCATTACTCAAGTGTTGCACATCATATTTTATGCTTCAGCTCGGGGTGCATCTCTGTAAAAAGCCCCACGTGGTTAAGGAGATCCTAAAAAGCAGAAGCTGGCAGAACCCCAGTGTCAAAAAAGCACATGAAAAATCATGTGTCTCTGCGTAACCTGGTAGCTTGTTCTGATTGACCCAAGGCCCTGAACCACAAGTTGAAAGGCAGCAACTACAGATAAAGACATTGGACTTGGAGGGTGAACTAAGTTCTCACTTGAACAACTTCTCTATGCATAGCAACCTGAACATCAAAAGGAGAGCATCCCGCTAACTAACCATTTGTCAGGAAAGGTGTCGTGCAGAAGAAAAACATCTCACCTAATTGTAAAAGCAACTGTAAAGTGAGAAGAAAGCCTCAGATGGATGAGTTCCCTCACAGGTTCTGCTTCCAAGATGAAAGAACAGCCTGCAGTCTCGGGGAACACCAAGCCATGAACCCAGCAAGCGTGGCAGGACAAGCTACGCACCTGGACCTGTCCGAGGTGCCACAGGAACTGCAGGGAGCTCTCTGAGCAAAAGGAAGGCGTTACGCTACTTGCCACAGTGTGCGCCATTACCACTTCCAAACCGAAGGACGTATAGTATATAAGCTGCCTCATGCATAAAGGATCAGGGCTTGAAGGGAAGCAAAGATTTTGTTGCAAGACTCTCTCAAGGAGAAAGGAGAATATGGAGATCTCTTTTCCAAGCCTCAGAGGTACAACCCCACCCATAAAGGCTGGTGGGGAATGACTTACACACTAACAGGAAAGCGGGGCATTGGGCTGCGTCCAGCAAAATAGTAAACCACTCTCTCATCCCCGGCCTGTTTCAGCTAGCCAGCCCTCTGCTACAAATCCTCCCCCTGAAGCATCTGCTGGAAATACCTGCCTGGCGTTATCTTGTGTGACTCACGCTCATTAACAGCTACCCACCTATGCTCTGCATAGATCTTTAAGCAAAAGCAAAACAAGGTGCAACCAACCGACACAAAGGCTTACTTTGCCCTCCGATATCCCTGCCCAACGTCTGAAGCGGGCCCTGTCATTTCTGAGCCGGGCCTGAATCTCCATTACCGGCCCCCACGCGGTTCCGCCAGCCCCGGGCCTCTCCCGGCCCGGCCTGCGTGCTGACCTTCCTCCCCAGAGTCCCGCCGCACGCTCTGCTCATTTCCTCTCACGGATGCTGCAACTCTTCCTTCCCCATGACCTTCCCAAATCCCTCCTCCTAGCAGTTGCAAGCTACGCTTCTTGGCTGGGACCCGCTTTTCACTCTTCTAGCCACAGAAATACAGCTCTGGATACAGAGGCCCTGCACCTCCATTGTTTGCCATCCACCATTTTCTCTTTACATTGGAGGCATTTTCCTACGTGAGGTGGGAGTCTGGAAAACAAAACAACAACAAAACAAAACAAACACCTTGATGCCATTTTTTTTTTTGAACTGCTCAAAACACGAGCCCCACAGAGCAGCAGCTCTACCCAAGAAAGGAAGGAGGACCAGAGATCTAACATATTCCCCCTCACCTCTTCCAAGGCAGTTTACAACATAAATAACCATCTGCAAGCACTGTCCAGTAGTTGTAATTAGGTTTGGCAGATGAAAAAAAAAAAAGACTCGTAGAATCTTTTGTATTCTAAGTACATTTGAGATGAGGATTAAAAACCACAATTAACTTGGCAAAGACTACTTTCTTCAAGTAGCATTCTGTCAGAGAGGAAAATCAACGTTCAGGATTTCCAACTCTTTCTTTTGTCTCAAGTTCGGTAATTAGGAACTCGACCTCTAAACCGAACAAATCCAGTGAGACTCATCACGGTCGAGTCTGCAACAAGGATATGCAGAAGCATCCCTCTCTCCATTCCCATTTCTGCATGAACACACACCATATGTGGTATGAAGCAATTCTTCATCACCATGCCAATATTTTGATTAAGTCCTTGACCTTATGTTCCTGGTTAACTTCCTGAGTTTAGACAGATATCATACAAAGCTTAGGCTTTACAAACTTTACCCATCTGCATGTATATACTCACTTCCAGACACAAAACCTAAACAATACACTGCTGGATCTGTGCTGAGCAAGAAACAACGTACCTCAGCGCTGCCCTCAATTCGTTAAACAACAGACCATACCACTACAGTGGAGTGGGATGACACAGGATTAGACTCCATTTCACGCCTCGCTGCAAAGCACTCAGGTAGCAGTAATTAAAGAGGAGAGCAGGACTTTTAAAGACTGACAATCATTTTGCACTACCTACAGCTGAGCAATCTCCACTGACAAAACAAGAAATAAACAGACCTTACCGCAAACCTCTCCAAAGAATGAATGGGACGCAACACTACAAAATAAAATATAATGAAAAATATGCATCTTTCAATTTTTATTTGCACACTGCACAGCAAGCAGTGTAGGAACATTACAAGCTGAAACACTGAGAGAAATTTGGATAATTAAGAAGAGATACTAGGAATTGCCATTTTCCTCTAGAACAAAAACAAGACCTTAGAAAAACTTTAGAGAAGTATGGTATGTAAAAACAGAGAAAAACGTCCAAAGAATTTGCCATGTATGGAGATTCCCAATGTGCCCTGCCAGCAGGGAAACTTCCTTTACTCAGCCCTTTTTTCTCCAGTGAAATGAAAACACACATAAGGAAACGCATTCAGAGGGGAAAGAGAAAGCCACCTGTTATTGCAACTGAACTAGTGTTGCAGCCTCATAGGGACGTGTTGCTGTCAACATTTCTCAAGAGCTTAAAATGGACAGCTACCAGTGGCACACTCGTGCTTCCAAAATCAGTGGCAAATCGCAGGTGACATCAGGGATAGCAGGAATGCTTACAGCGTCTGCGGTGGGGACCAAGGGCCTCTCAGATGGCAAGGCCTGATGCGCAGCATGATTAAGAAACACAACCTAAAACATCTTTCAAGAGAAGAAATCTGATCAACTGCAGATATTCACACAACGTGTTGAAAATCCCCCACTTGTATGCCAGAGAGACAACAAAAAGCAAGTACCTGTTCAGAGCCTAGCTATTCCATACTCCGATCAGAAGCATCACGTAAATTCAACAAAGAACTGGTCGGAAACTTGTCGGCGTGGCTTAGTGCCACAGGCACCAGCATCCCTGTTCCACTGCCCATTGCGCTGTGTTTCTTGGTATTCCCAGCGTGGCAGCTCACCACCAGCTTCTGATTGTTTGCTTTGCTAGAGATGCCCTGAACTTACTGGGATTTTTGGTTTTGAAATACAGTATCTTTCTGAGTTGTCTGATAAAATGTTGCATGGCTTCCACTGACAGGGTGAGGCTGCCCACGTTCTCTTGCACCCTTGCTCCTGTAAAGTTTCCCACAACAGCGGTCCTCCAAACAGCATCTCCTTTACTGCCGAGTTGGTGCTGCTACCTCACCTGTAATAATATAGATCCCTCCTGGCAGCAGCAACACATCCCAGGCGTTGTTTGCATCCTAGACAAACAGGCTGTAGTCTCCAGCCCGTGTACGTTGATACAGATTTCTACAACCCCCTGTGGAAATCTGTTGTCCCTAATTTTTATATAAAACATGACATATTCCCACAAAACATTCTGAAGCACACAGTTCTTAAGTGTAAACATGCAGTCATCTTTAAGTTGGAAACCTGAAGACAGAAGTCATGACTGACATGCAACGTGCAGTCTGCCCCCCACCCTTTTCCTGTTATACAATGGTTATTTACAAATTCTGAGGTGGGAAAGATGACAGATAATGGAGTGGAAGTCAGAGCTTACAAGCTGTGATGCATATTACATACGGATATAGTTACATGTGTATAAAACATTTTTTCTTATTTTCAAATTCACAAAGTATACATTTTGGCTTAAATGAGAAGTATTTGTTGTCAGCTTTCAGAGCTACGGGGCTAAGCTAGCCAGCCACTGAAAGCTCCATATTATTCTGGCAAGCAGAATACCTTAAAAGCCTAAACCACTTTTTCCTGAAGTGCAACGCAATCAGCCCTAATCCGTGTTTCCACCAAAGCTCCAGCTGTGGACGTACACTCACTTTACAAACTTGCACCATGGTGCCACCGAGCTCTCGCGACAAGCGCTCTCAGATGCACTGCTCCTCCGTCGCGTTGGACTGGGCGCACAGCTCTGCACCGCGGGGTCAGCTCGATGCTGGAAGAACCAGGGGCTCGACTCGCCTGAACTTGTGAAGAAGTGACAAGAGGTGTTTCTCTCCTTTCTTGTTTAAAACCTAAGAGTCATGCTCAGTTTCAGTATAAACAAACTTTTGTGCCTTAGGCTCACGAAGTTTTTATGTAAACAGTGCAGAAATTAGACCCTTTATCTGTGGTGCCTTTGGCTTTTGTTTCATACCCACTGCACCGCCCAGAGCACCTCCAGCTGCAAACGAGGAGGTCTGGAACATCCAGCATCAAGAGATTGCTCAGGTACTCTTGATTCAGTATTGTAACAAGCATGCGGATGTTTTCATTATCATCTGTTGACTCCTGTCATGCCCACTGCAAAGCTTTCAAAGTACTGCTTTTATTACTGCTTTAAATAGTTACTGAATCTCCTTTGCCACACACACTCCCACGCACTGAGAATATACTGAAGGTGGAGAATACTGTGATATAAAATTTTAGTACACTGTTACCAGAGCACAATGCACTGTATATCATCGTAAATATGGTGACAATAATGAAACAGAAAAGGACATATTTATATTCCTGATAATTATATTACCATGCTCATAAGCTTCTATGACTGCGTGAGCCCACGCACATAAGAAGGGCTTGTTTTTCCTTTTAATTTTTTTTCATCTGGAGGCCTGATCACGTAAACTGATCTCAATAGCATATCCCAATGTTCATAAAGGGCCACAGGGAAGTAAAATCAGCAAAATCCAATGGGCCTGTAGCACAGCAGACCTGAAACAACACTCCAACCAGATGGCACTCGGTGCGACACGGATGTTAGGAACCCGTTCTCCTATTTACTGTATGATGGTTAGTAAAGAAACCTGAAAATGTGATTTAGAAATCATTGTTGTATTATATTCTTAAGCTTGTCCACCTAATTTTCCGGTTAAACCCTGCTTAAAACTGTTTTTCAGACAGGTTACACAATCCCCACTCTCAATTTCACACTCTTCATAGGAAACATGCCTCTGAAACTAGTACGTAGCTCAGAAAGACTTACCCTGGTGTCCTAAGAACCTAAACCATTAAGTATTTCATTATACTTATCTTAGTTCAAATAGAAATAGTCCATTATAAGTTCGTGTTTCAAAGCCTGGAAGCAGACAAGAAAGCTCTGCTCTCTGCAAACACTAAAGATGCTCCACTTGACTCCAGAAGACCAAAGCAGAGCCAGCGTGCCCACACCTGGCCCGCATCCCAGCTACTGGCCGGTGCTGGGTGCAGCACTTCTTGCTCTAAGAGCAGCTATTTGTCATCGCGTAAATTTGTGTTGAGAACTCCTGGGTTTGAACGTGTTTCGGTAAACTCTGTTGTGATTTTTCTCCTTCCAATGGGACAGCTAAGTCTCTTGAAGACAGTAATAACTAAAAGCCCTTCATGTCCCTTTATCTCATCACACACATCCATGTACTTCTTTAATGAAGATTGCGCTTTTATAGTAGAAAGCTAATTTTTATAGATTTGCACACAGTAAGCCCAGTTCCTTCTCTCTGCCCGTTTCCTCACAAAACACCTGGAATCCAAATTCTTGCAAATTCTGGCATTTGTACGGTCACCACCTCTGCCATCTCCTCCTCCTCCCACAGCCAATAATGGACCCGGACAAAGCTGTAGGTTCATTAGTCACGGTCCGGGTCATGCAATCACAAAGCAGAAAATTATCAGCAGCACTTTATGTTAAAAGAGGTATCGTTACCAATCATTTTGCTGGTTATTCATCCCGTGTTACCAAAGCCCGAGCACAAAGTGTGCTCACCAACCATTAATACCCTGATAACGGGCCAAGTGGAAACGAAGAAAGCCTGTGCTGCTGCACGAAGGAAAAGCTGTTAGAGGGGACGCAGCTAAAAGCAGAGACTCCAAACGGTTGAGGGAGACCCCCAGAAGGCACGGGCGGGTCAGAGCGGGATCAGCGCGCCGGCATCCTCTCCTCCACCACACAAAGCCTGGCCAGGATCCAAGCCGGAGCAGCTTCTCTGGGCTCCAAAGGGCGGGTGAGGTCCTGCCTCCCTGGCCCGCGCGCTGCCCACGTTGCCGTCCCTCCGCACCCGGCCGGTCCCTCCGTTGCTCGCACAGGGCCTCACGCCTTCAGCAGTAACTCGCACCGACTTCTGGGCGGCACCGGACTAAAGAGTGATCGTTATCTAGTTCCATACAATGTTATCTTCTCCAAGATGTATTAAAAGCGAGAGGTTTTCACCGGAATGTAGAAAATTGTAACAAACACGTGCACCATAATAAATTGCACTCTGTGCAATATAATTCCTTTAAGTATTCGGTGTTCTATGCACGCAACACTTTTCCATTTTCCACATCAATTTTTACATTTTCTTGCTGTTTAGACAACGCCATTTTTTCACATCCACGAAAGAAAGGAAGCATCATTAATGTCAATCTGGTATGCCACTGCTCTTAACAGACAGTGAGCTTGGTCGATTGACTTTCAAAATGTAAAAAATATGAGGGAAAAAAAAGAGTATTTTGAAATACTAATAATAGAGCCAGTATTCACAGCAAACCAGCAACCCACTAGAAAAGAGAATTTATCTCAAGATTCCAATTTACCTTAAACTTAAAGTTACTCTCTATTAAACAGCAGCTCTCAGCAGACTAAGACGAGACATAAAATCCTTCCCCACCTCTTTTTCTGTAATTCAAAGATCAGGGAACCCCTGAGTTTGCTTCAAGAAAGAATGAAGAGGGCACCAGAACCAAAAACTCTTATCACTCCTGACTGCATAGGGGCTTGTGGAGACTGCACTGCCCGATGGAGTCATCTGTGTTATGTGACCTGACATGCGAGAATAAGCCCGGACCAAAGGTTATCTCTGTGAGCTGTCTTTCTTCATAACGGGATTAGTGTGGCTGGGTGTAACGTTTTGTGGCGACAAGAGGGAAAGGAGATGCAACAGGTTACATCTGAAGAATAAAGTTAAACACCTAAACTGAAAGTCACTCTCCATTTTGATCCCTTTATCTGAAGGCAAAATATAGCCCACTTCATGGTTTTGTAAAACAGAAAGAATGCGAGGTGCCGGTTTGGAGAGCAGAGATTAAGCCTTCTGGGTTTATCCTTACTCTTGCGACTGGGATGCACTTTAAAAACACACCCCAAAGTAACAAAAATCCTTAGAATCAGAATGTCTCCGAGTGCTTCCCGAGGCAGCCAAGCAGTACCATGGCCATTGCGCAGACACCATAAAAGTCAGGTAAATCCCATTTCCAAGCGCCCTACAGGAGCCAGGACCCGGTTGCCTGCTCACGCTTTTCGGTACAGCAGCGCCAAGCGCCCACAGCTGAAGCCAAAGCAGCCTCTGGGTGCCAAGCAGACAGCAGAGAAGCGGAGGCACCCGAATGAGGTGCCGGGAGCGTGGCGGAGGGCCGAGATGTCCGCTGCGGGTCACGGCAAACTGCTGGCGGCTTCAGGCAGAGCAGTCCTGGGAGGAACCTGCAGCCGGCACAAGCTGCCCCAACGCCCCGGCAGCCCTCTGGCTGCTGCTGTCAGCCGGGGATCTGCTTCCCCCATCTCCAGATTGCCAGGCTCTCTGGCTTCCGAGCAAAATCCTCTCCCCAAAGTACACTAGCCAGTATGCAATCACGTGTTATCACAGTGGTATTATCAGCTGGCGTCTTACTTTCGGTTTGTTTCTTTATTACTTCGATAAGAAATCCAAGTAGCCACTGAAACACGGAGAACAAGCTAGATTATATACACGTAAATATTACAGCTCCCAGTGCAAGTGCAAGGGAGCTTTATTGTCCTCAAAACAGATACTGTTCTCTTCAGCTAACAGCAGTCGGTAGGAAAGCACTGGTTTTCTCTTGGCATGGTAACTGCAAAACGCTATGGAAAAGTAAATAATTTTACCTTTTTCAGTTCCTATACTGGATTCAATAGTTGGAAGTCAGAAACCAGCTATTGCTTTGAAATGAAAAACTAGAAAGACTTCTTCATTTTGTCTCTTGCAAGTTCCTCTGTATCTTCTGCATCTCGGCCCTTGAAGACAAGAGCTCCAAACATGAATACAAGTTTTCTTCAGTGAAATCCCTGCTCTATCCAAACTGACCAGAGTTTTGCCAGTGATTTCAAGAATATCAGAACTTCACCCAGATACCTGCTCCAGCTATAGAGGGAAGAACATTGCATTGCCATAAAAGACGCCGTGTGGTCTTCCATGTACTAAGGTCAACAGGCCAGGTCTTGAAAGGACATCTCTAGAAGAACAAAATTCACAATTTTCACCTCATACTACAACTTGTTTTCAGATCCACATACAAACCTTCAGATTCTACCAACGGAGAGTTTGCTGTTACCACATAAGTGTCTGACTCCATGCATTATATAACCCGAAAAAATATCCTTTTTATGGTGTTGAATTTCGGCAATGCAGAGAATTCCTACATTATTGCTCATGAGCCACCTATTGCAATCTCAAAACCTTACTATACTTCAAACCACCCATTGCTGTTTTGAGACGCTGCGAATTGCAATTAACCAGTACATTCCATCGCCAGCTTGCTACAGACTAAGCAAAAGCTTTTAAGTATAATTATGTTATCTAGTAAGCTCCATTAACAGTACAAATAGCTTTGAGGTGCTTATACCACAGCTGCAACTATGGAATATTTCATTAGAATAAGTGCAAAAGGGAAAAGCTGCATTTACTTCAACAAAATCCCAGTACAGCTGCAAGTACACTCCATATTTGTCAAGTATGGAGAGAGTTATTATGTGACTTCAAAGTCCATAAAATATGCTGCTTACCAGCAGCACCTGAAAAGTATTTGCTTCCCCTCCGGACCTGGGATCTGCCATCACAGGTTGCTGCTGGTAAGGTCCTATCTGAAGGTACCTACATCAGACGCACGCAAACAACAAAATACACGCATCAACCTGAGCGAGGGGGCTCAGCTCGTGCTCCAAGTCACTGCAGCAGAGGATCCACCAGCAGGGCCCCGCGCACGGCCTCGCCTCCCAGACCCGCGCGGCCACGTAGCCGGGTGCGTGCCGGCCCCGGGCTTCCAGCGAGGGCAGCGGGACGAAGGGGACGAGGGGATGTCCCCCTCCTCCCCCGTCACAGCAGCTCCTCAGCAGGAGGAACCAGAGCCAGGCATTTCATCGCTTTGATGAAGAACATCTCCTCCATCATCAGGACAGCAAAGCTGCCACAGGGCCAACCTACCATTGTATCACGACACCGGTTTCTTGGTTTATGGGGCAGTGAATCACGCCAGTGGCTACATCTGCGCTCCCTAAACATTTTGGATTATGAATTACTGTAAATCCCAGGAATTCAAGACCCATCCTCTCACTTAACTGACCACACAAGAGTGGTTCTGCAGGTGACTGTCGCATGGCCAACAGTCTACAGACATCCACTTGGAAACCACTCATCCAGCTTACTGCTTGCTTTCTGCAGCAAAAGGTTGAAAGGAACGAACTTCTACATACCGAAAAGATAAGCAGTGAAAGAGGCACTGGAGCTACTTTTTCCTTGCCTTCAGGAACACAGCACTAAATAAGTTTATACTCAGTTCACATGAAGATGCATTTTGCAGCAGCAAAGACTAGAAACTCTTTAAAAACCTGAAATCTGAAGAAAGCTGATAACTCGCAGTGAGAAGAGCTTCTGACTTCCCTCAGATAAGTTATTATTTGAGACCCAACACAAGGGCAGCTTTTCATATCTGTGACAGTGTTGTAATACAAAACACTGCAGTAAGAAAAGATAACAGTGCTGGGTGATGTTTGCAACCCATACCTACTAGCAACTTTATAGTCACAGATAAAGTCTGTATAGTCTGTAAAGCAGACTAACTCTAAGACAAACGACTTTCGCTTAGTTTTATTGGGAGAAAAATAACACATAAACAGCTCTGTTTTCCCAAGAAGGAAAATAGGTTGTACAGCCAGAAGAAACCTATTAGTTGTGTGAGAATCAGATCTTTTTCTGCATTGAACCCCAGCATGCTACACTGTTGGTTTGGCCTCCTCCAACACTCCTTTCCAGGCATCCAATAACCCTTTGCTTTTACTAAATGCAGTACAGAAACCTGCCAGAAAAAGAGAGAAAGAGACTGTTCATAAAGTACCAACTGTCCGCTCCCTACAAACTGGCAGAACTGACTCTGCTTGCATGCTTAGATTGAAATCATTAACAGTGAAATAGTGTACGCAGCCGGGTGCTATTAAACTGAATGCCATGTGAATGGAGAGCTTCTGGGAGGAAAAGGAGCGAGGCAGGCTTTTTGTTTGTTTGCTTGTTGTTGTTTTTTTAAAATCTCATTTAGAATATTAACAACAAAGTCTACAGGGAAAAGAAGAAACTGCATTGTGAAATACTAATTAAGTCAAATTCAGTACTACTTCAGGTTAGATCCTACTGGTTCACCATCGATTACACCCCACAGAAGTTCTGCATAAGGTATTTCTCTTAATATTCTTTAATGACTGTTGGTTAAACGTTTAGAACAAAAAGCTAACACACATCAGGATCATTCGCTTGCTTTCACAGCGCGTAAACAGGCGCTCCACGTCGGTTACCACATTCCTGTACCCCTGGAAGACCGCCAGCTGCAGCACGTACATAATATTTGTTTTTCGCTTTGTTCCCCGTCCCCTCCGAGCGGCAGCTGCCCGCGCTCGCTCTCACCCCGCACCTGAGCCGGGCGCTGCTCCCCCCTCAGCGGGCGGCACCACGGAGCCGGCC